>VXBL01002269.1:47284-101766 GCA_013400195.1 Aramus guarauna
AAAAAAAAAAAAAGCTTTTCTTTCGGGCATACAGACTGCAATGTTAGTGGAGATTTGCTTTTGCTATCTGAAATCTTTTGAATTTAGGGCAGGTATTTACAGCACGTGTTTTCAAGGAATCAAAGTAGATAGACAAAATAACATAAACACAGATACGGACACAGTAGGATTGAAATCCTTTACTGTGGTGAAAAGAGAAAAATAGGAAAGGAAAAATTTAGAAAAGTAGTGTGATAGCGATGATGTTAAGTATGTCACAGAATTACACAAACAAGATGTTATATACCTAGCTTGGGATTTTTTGAAGCTCAAGAACATTTGATTTTAAAAGTAAAAATCTAAAAGTTTGTCTTTGCCAAACTTGCCCTTTTGTTATAAAATGGAAGAGTTCTGCAATATTTAGATCACAGCCATGAACCTGAGATGTCTGTCTCCTTTTTTCAAGTAATTCCCCCAGATCCCAAATGGCAGAATATGAGAGAGAGAGAGAGAGACTTTTTGTGATTACTTACTGCAAATGATTATGGTTTGGATCTATATGCTATAAAACCACAACTGTTTTCACATTAATGAGACAAAAATATAAGAAAGTGTGCTGGAAGATTGACATTTCCTTGCTTGTGAGTTCATAATGCTTTTTGTATATTTTATGTAATCTCTTTTAATGGAGTGCCTGTCTTATGTAATGTCTTAGTAATGGAAATGAGGCCATCTGCATGGTAGTCAAGGTTGTTCCCTGAAAGACGTACTCTGTCTGCAGCAGAAAACAGATTAAATCAAGACCTTTAAAACCTTCACAACCCTTTCATCAAGGTGAGAGGGATCTTCCTCAGAAACTCCTCCTTACTTATTTTAGAGCGGCCCATCTTTGCCTATTGACGTTGATATCCATCCAACTTTGGAGTTTGACCACTGCATAATATTCCCATTGTTTCTTCTTTTTCATATTCTGCCACTCCTAATTCAATTTTGCAGTCTAATAAACTCTATCCTCTTTGCTTTGCATCGTCATTGGGATAATATCTTTCCTTTCATTTTTTCCTGTCTTACCCATGGTGTTTTCTCTCTGCATGCTGTAATCTCTTCTACGGCTAGGTGTCAGTAATCCAGCAGGTGGACTTCTGAAAAATGGCAAGCCAGTGATCTGGTATTATTTATTCATTTTATTTCAGTCATTATGCAAATATACTTGGTGTTCTATGTGAGCAGAGGAAGACAGACTCCCCTGAGTATGCTTCAGTTCAAGGCAACATGGTACAAAGGGGAAAAATAGGAAAAAATATATAATACAAACAAAACCATCTTTGCTAATAAACATCTGCAGTTGTTAATTTTGCACAGGATACATAAGAGTTTTATTTCTGAGCTAACATAGTAAGTAGTATTGTGTTGCCAGTCTCTGACTGGCATCTCGTTTACTCTCTCATTAGAAAGATTCTTTAAAAGGTATTATTATCTTTCTGTTGGATTTTTTCCCTCCTCTGTGAGAGATTTCGGTTCAGTCCTCCCTTTTTCTATGCTTGGGATCAAAGCCATTTTTAGCCCCTGCTTGTGAAAGATTGGGACTTTCCATACATATTTACTAAAAATGTTGGAATAATAGAAGGTCTGTCTTGATTTCCTGGGTATAATAGAGGTTGCGAGCTTAGTAAGTTGTATGTACACATATAAGAAAACCCTAAATATTGTAGAATCTTGGAGAGCACATACAGTTACAAAAAAACCCAAAACCCAAACAAACCTAGGAACTGGAAAATATTCTTTTCAATGCATTTTTGGGGTAAGTCATCATTTTCCCTGAAATACAAAGTTGCCAAAATGCCTTGAAAGATGTGCACTTTATCTTGCCTTCCAGGGGTTTCATTGGCACACTGGCTGTCACACCCCTGAAACAGCAAATTTATTTGGGGATACTTGTTCTGCAAACCTCCACTCACCATCTAATTTGCCTGGAGCATGCTGTCCAGTGATACTTGAGGACATACCTGCTGGCCTGCCCAAATGGTAGCTTTGATAGCCTCACTTCAAGGAGGAGCTTTTCCCCCCTCTCTTCTTTCTCTATGTCATCCACTTGGGATTAGAATAGTGGTATCCCTGCGGCTGGTCATTATTTAACAGGTATAAGCTTGGCATTGCCACCAATGTGCTTGCAGCATTCAGAGGTGGAGAAGAGATGAAAGAAAAGTGAAAATCATATGTTCTGGATTTATTTGGTACCACTGCCAGCAGCCTCATATTGTCTCTGGATGAGGGAAAGACTGTAGCAGGTCTCTAGAACCCCTCATGGTGCCCTTTCAGTCATCTTTAGCAACCTGGGGGACTGCGTACACTGTCTTTTAACGTATAATACCAACACAATTAAAAGCATATTGCCTTTCTTTTGTCTATGTAGCATCTATTGTTATACTTGTTTTGAAAATGCAAGTGAGAGGAATCTGTTGTATCATATCTACTCTTTGCTTGTTCTTAGCATTTCAGGATACGATGCAAGAACTATGTATGTATGCAAGTGCATGCCCACAGATTTATCACACACGCTTTCCTTTTAATTAATGAATTTTAAGACTTTAATGAAGTCACCAGCAGGCAGCGATAAGCTGGAGATCTGGAGACACTGTAGTCTTATGTCTGCAACCACTAAGTGGTGCTGCCACCAAATCAAACCGTACTGGGCATCTTCAGTAGGATCTGGCTGACAGTGGTACTGATCCCTGCACAGAAGACACCCAGCCAAAAGAATGCTATTTTACATTCTTCCCTGTCATTTCTTGTGCACGCTTGCCATGGGATGGGCACATTTGGTCAGATGTGTCAACAGCATAATTAACACTGATATATTATCGTTACTTAATAGTATCACTAGTGGAACTGAAAATAAAGTGACATAGAAATTCTACATTTTTAACTTATATGTGCATTTATCTTTGTCCTGTTTTTGTCTTGCCTGCATCTAGAATTTAGGATATTTGGTTCCTTATATCAAAAGGGCATTTTCTGGGAAGTGAAAATATGCCTGTGTGCTGCTGGGTGTAGAGAATGTGTATGTAAGAGTTCTCCTAGCTGAAACATAAAGTAACTCAGAAACCCAAATATAGCTCAGCTTGGATTTCTTGATAACAGATCATCCTAGGTCTGAGTTTAAAAGCGTTTCACAGTCTGATGTGATTTACTGGGCACATTTGTCTTTATTCCTGTGACAGAAGTGGTTGGCCTGATATTTGCATGAACTCTGGCGGTCTCATAAGTGGAACTTTTGCTCGTGTATTCCATAGAGAAGAAACTGTGAACACTGTAACATTTAAAAACTTCTTGGCTATAACAAATTAGATGGCATTTATGTTTGTGTTTGTTGTGACTGTTTGACTCAAAAGCCTATTTGCAGAGAAGGAATCTGATTTTAGTAAATCAATATAATAAAGCCTTTGATTTTTTTACAAAAGCCAGCTAGCTGTAACTTCAGTGTTGGTATTTCAAGGCCTCTCACTGATATTTTAGAAGTTTGTGGTTGTTTGAGCTTCCTTTCCAGGCCCTGGGGAAATAAGAGAATGGTAAATCAAAGCCCAGATCACTGTTTGCATTTATTTTACTTCTCATTATGACATGTATGCAAACACTTAAAAGAAATAGGGAAAAGGTATAATCACGATAAGATCCCTTTTACAGAACAAAGAGGAATACATTTCTAGTCCAATTTATTACATTTCTCCTTAATACTATAAACTCAATTGAGTGCCTCATCAGGTTTGACAGTTCACTTATACTTCTAATTCAGTGGTAGTACTGTTTAAAATAATTACTGACTCTTGAAGGATAATCCAAGAAAATAACTGGAAAATATTTTTTCTGATCTGAAATGTGTCTTAATTTCTTCAGCTTTTCCTTTCCAAGTGAGGAAGTTTTAAAAGTACAAATTGCAGTCGAGTACTTAACTGCCATAAAAAGTCATCGCGTTGCCTTTGAAAAAAATCTTCCATTTGCATTTGCTGTCTTCTTTCTGCTTTCCTCGCCAGTGACAACCAAAATCCAGACTATAATTATGGATATATAATTAATCAAAAATATTTAATAACATTCAGTAAAATTTAAGTGACACTTTTTTCAGTTTGGATGCATCCTCTAGCGTAATTGTGAGATGGAGAAAAAATGCTGCTGATTTTAAGTATTGGAAAAACAGTTTTATAAGGGTCATCCTAAATCTGGATGCTTTTTTCCCCATATTAAAATGAGATGCTCTCAAGGCTGTCTTCTTTCACCCCTATACTCGTGAGAGAGATTCTGCATCAAGCTTCTCAGGTGGCATAAAGCTTTGCCTATATTGAAGTTAACAGAGGAATGACAGAATGTGCCAGCTGAGAATTGAGGTACAAGATTTTAGCCACCAGAGCTGAGATGATAAAAGCATCCCAAGGGAGGTAACCTAACCTTTCACAGTCTATTGATCATCTGACTTGTACTTTTGATGTCACTAGTTATTCTTAAAATTTCATCTCCTAGCTCCTGCAGTCTGCCGCACAGGTCTTGCCATGGCACAGCTTCCCCCAGAAAGCCTCTCCTCTGGGGAACAGGCTCAAGATCTGAACATGTTCCTGCAAGTCTGAACATTGAACAATTGTTGTAGTAGTTTTCATGCCAAACTCCATCCTCTTCAGTCACGGCTATTCAAAACCATGCTGCTTGCTTAATTTCCGAGCATCCTCATAAGGGACACTTTGCTGCTCTGTTAGCTCACTGGCGCTGAGGCCAAACACTGCCGCCTTATCAGTGTGCCAGGGCTGCTCTTAGGTTACACAGTGAGCAATGCTCCTGTAATGATGCTTCTCAACGCAGAAGGCTCAGAAATTTTAACTCCTTTCCCTTTCGGCTGCTCGTGTCTTATTGCCTGGCTAGTCCTTATCTGCCGCATCTCCTGCCAGTTACTTCGTCTCTCACCTGCCTGCCAAAGCTTCCCTCCTACTCTCTGTTCCTTATTCCTGCAACTTTCAGCCTACTGCTATATTTCGTTTTTTTCAGTCCTTTCCTGCTCAGTATGTTCAAAGACCTCGTTATGGCTTTTCAAGTACTGGTGCTTTTCAAGTCCTGAATGCAGTGGCACATAAATCTGGAGAATTCTAGGTTTAAACTGGAGAGTAAATTTAAAGCATTATCTTCATTTGGGGGGGAACTTCCACTCTTTCCACCATTTAGAGCTTTTTTTCTGTAAATTCTTTAGTGCTCTGATTAAGTTATGATTGACTGGTGGCTAATCCTGCAAAAAGGAAGGTTTTTCACTGTCTCTGAAGGAAGAGGCCAAATGGAGGCAGTTTCTTTTACACTAAAGGGTGCGAAACTGTTCTGGTTTGTTTTCATTTTATGAAAAACATATGAAAACTATGAGAAGTACTGTAAAACTTAATAACTTTAAGTGGGCTCTGTTTTTTTTAAAGCAGAGTTCAAAAGAGTACCACTAGTACAAACAGCTCTCCTATTCTCTCTTTTCTTTGTAATACTTCACCAAGTTGATATCTGGAGTAAGGTGTGGCCATTTCTTGGCAGAATGATTCTTCTAGATTTTACTTGTGTTGCTGTGTTTTCAGCAATACGCTTTTATTGCCTAATACTGAAATTGCTAGTTGGAGGAGCTTGTTATCTGTCTCTTGTCACATGTAATTTTAGTTTAGCATTCCAACTTTTGTAGTCCTCTTTGCTCACGTCATAAACCTTAACTGCTTCTCCAGTAAAAGGCTTCCCTGGATGACCAAGGAGGAGAAAGAGCCTCACCCGCTTCATGCCCCGTGCCCCTCTCCAGTCTTCCTTACTGTCCCAGCCCAACAGCGTAACCGAGAAGTTCCTTTGGGAAAGGGTTAGCTTGAATCCCTGCAGTCCCAGCAAATTCACACAGTTCCTCTAATGTAAGAATTATAAATGTACTAGACGACGTGTTCTGGTAAGCAAGTTACCAAAATTCTTCGTCATTGCGTCCCGAATAGAGCGTGGCGACTGTTCATCTGATTACAGCAACCCTTGCTTAAGTTCTGTGTTTTTAAAGATAGCATAGATGTCTGCCAAGAAGGGTAACTGCCAACGAAAGAGAAGATTGCCCCTCATGGGAGATGATGGTAAGAAAGTGGGCTGTTTTACTTTTAGATATTTTCCTCTAGCACTTGTGATTCGGAAGATATGTGTATTCTAATACACCAGAAATTGAAAGTAGTCACTAGAAACAAAGCTTGAAATGCCATCTCTTAGTGAAAGACTTACAGTCTTCCAGTGATACCCATTTTAAGGAATAGTTTCAAAAAGCAAAGCCCCAGGGTTAGAACAAGCTCTTTTACCTCTTTTTACATATGCTGCAAGCATCTAAATCTACTCAACAAGCATGCCATTTTGCAAGTATCTTATTTTCTTTCCACAGAATGTCAAAAGCACCGCGGGAAGTGCCGACTGTGGAATATAATTGATATGGATGTTCTTGTGAGACTATTTTTGTTACTATGTTTCAAGATAAAGGCAATCAAGTATTTATAGGAAAAATAAATACATATGCCTTTTGCACTGTGTTGTAGCTGAAAATTAAATATTTTTCTACTCAAATTTTGGCATATTTCCTGGAATCACCGAGCTTTCAGTAACATTTTTAGTTAATATTCTGCAGCCTACTGTTGTGTTCACCGCAGCTAGCATGAGCTCAGAGGGTTTGTCTTTATTTAACCTTAGAGAAGAATCCCAAGCTTGCTCTGTAGTCAGCAGAGCTGTTGGGAAGGATCTGCTCCAGACCACGGTGGAGAGCACGCGGGCAGGGTCCCACTCTGAAGCGTGCCTGCTTGTACCTTGCTCCATCAGTGATACTGGAAATCCTGGAAAAAACCACTCCTTAAAGTGAAGTTAGCCTTTATCAGACTCTGGTTAATATTTTCTTTCGTTATCCATCCTTTTTCTTCTTTGGCTAATAGCTTGATGAACCATATTGTTAAAGTCCTGCTGCTCGTGATGTTTGACGGTTGAGGGCACTGATGAGGACATCCCTTTTCTACCTGTCCTTGTGTGGAGGGGATGAAAATACATAAAAAACCCTGACGAGAATAAACATCCTGCATCACCTTTGCTCTTTTGAGACTTAAAATTGCGTTGGGGTAGAGGGGGAAGATACTTCAGCTGAAAGTCAAAGCTTTTAGAGACACTAGTTCTGATTCCCTGCTCCATTACACATTTTTCACACTGATGTAGCTCCATGGAGCTGCTCTGTCTCTGTCTTGTCAGCTGGTAACAAGTAAGGAGAATGCAAATTGCCTGCGGCATTAGGACCACCTAACAGACAGTAGCAAGCCACTCAGTTCGATTGGTGATGTTATAGTTACTTGTTCAGAATAATTTCGTTAATAAAGTTAACTATTATCCAGCTAACTATTAGCTATTACAGTTTTAAGATAGTAATTACCCCCAAAAGGTAGTTTTTGCTGTGTCAGCAGTTAGTAGTAGTATTGGCAGTAACCTTACAGTTAGCAATGTTTATGCCAGGAAATAAATGCTTGTCTTTGTTTGTCAGTAAACATTGTCATTTAAATTACATGAAAGATTACATATTGATTTCTATGGATTCAAGTCTCTAGAACTACCTTAATGTTTATTTTCCCCCACATTAACGAATGAGGTAAAGTTGAACTTGACGAAGCATATATTCCAGTGCTAGATTTATCAAATATGTGAAAATTCTTGAAAACGTGTATCTTATCAAACTGAGCCTGATTTCAGCTGTCTGTTTTACTAATAGTGGAAGGAAATTTCTATTGTTAGAAAAATCTGGAGGTTTCCCCTCGTGGTTACAGAGAAGCGCTCTGAAAATAAGGAAGCGGGATGCTCGTCAGAGGTAGGAAGTGTAATCAGCCTGAATCGCCGTGCAGACCTGTAGGGCTTGATTTGTAGCCAGCATCTGCAAAATAAACTGCAGGGTTCGGTTTGCAAACACCATTGCGAACCAAACCCTGCGGGCTTCAGTTTGCAAACACAATTGCGAACCAGACCCTGCAGGGTTCGCCGAGCTCCGGTTACTATTATTGCTCCTAGTAAGGCTTATTATCCTGTCACAGAAGACGTAAGAAAATCCATCTCTCCACTTTAAACATGATAAGCCTTTGTCACCTACAACGCAATTAATGTTAAAAATAGAAGAGCACCAATGATAAGATTGTGACTTGCAGGCAATGAGCCATTGTCCAAAGTAGCGGAGACTTATCTGGAGGGCCAGTCAGCCTACACGGTTTGCTGTCAGTTTGCTGATTGCCATTTCTCTCCGAGTTTGATGAAATATTCATGTCTTTGCTCTGCTCTCTGCAAGCACTATTGATTTCTTGTATAAACGTGGCTATATTTAGTCTAGACAAATGGAATGTGGATTGCTGCTGAATAAATGGGATGAAAGGCTGGGGCTTTGCCTGTCCGTTTCTCTTGGTCTGCGGCAATTATTTATAATCAAGAGTAGTTTTTGTAAGTTAAAGGTGATTTTTTATAATTTAGTGATTAGTCTCAGAACAAAAGTAAGCACTCAGGCACAATCATTCTGTGGGCATAGTGGGTTAAGAAGGCAAATTATGCTCTGAGGTTTACAATCTCAGTTACAAAGATATTTTTTTTTTAAAAAGGCCCAGAAAATTGTATGTTTACAGAATTTTGAGAAGAAAATAATACAATCAGTAGAAGAGACTTTGGATTTTAAAAAACTTTTTACTAATAGATTTGATCATACAGTTAGAATTCAATTCTCTCCATCTGCTGCAGTTTCGACTTTTGCTGCTTCAATTTTACTGCTGCTGCTTTCTAGAATCCTCCTGCTTCGTTTTGCTTTTCTCCTTGAAAACAAATACAGCTGTAGCAGAGCAAAAGGAGAAAATATGCTTAAAATCTTGTTCGCCGGTCATTTCCGACAGCTTGTTTGTTTTCAGTTAATAATCTTATTTTCCTATCAAGATAGCGGAGCAGGAGGAACAGGAGCGAATGTGTTTGTGTTCCACTGTCCCCGTGTGGATGGAATCAGAACTGCTGGGCTTTAGCAGGGACCCTCAGCTGCTGTTTGCTTTCCTCTTGTGGAAATGTTACTTGCTGGTTTTTTCTTCTTCTGAAACAGATATAGTTGCACTCTGTCTCTTCCCTTAGTGTGAAAACCTGAGCTTACAAGTATTGTAGTGAAAATCGTCAAATCTCTCTCTTCTGCTGATATTTGGTCTCTTCGATTTAAATGAGATAGAAAAGCACAGGATTCTCCGTTAAGTATTTAATGCTGGTTATATACCATTGCTGCAACAAATTGGAATAATTCAAGAAGTTTTCATTTCCTTACAATCCATATGTGGTGTATCATGTCTAATCCACTCCAAGCATGGTCATCACTTTTCAAAAAGCTGTAATTAAAACTCCTTGTTTTGTGTGTCAAATTATTTTCCTGTAATTTTATATGTGTTATTCCTGTGTGTTTGCCAGGTATATTTACATGCAGTAGCTATGTAGCATTGGGAAGCTGTTCATGTGTAACACTATCCTCAGAAAATCTACACGCTAGCTTTGGAAAATCTCTTGCAATGCAGTGAGAACTGAAGTGCTCTGAGTATTTATTGTGAAGAGTTAATAGAGCCTAGGAGATTCTCACTAAATATTGCTGCATTAGGCTGCAATGTGGTCTTAGAACGGGTTTGTTTATTAGTCTATTTGGCAGAATATTAATCTGGGAGTATTTTTGCAGAGAATAGAAAGAAAGTGATAAAATAATTTGTCAAATCTCCAGCTGCTAGTAGGAATGTCTGAAGTTTGCATACAGCGTAGATTGCATTAGTGTTTTGCTGGGTCTGTACATTGAAGCAGTCTTTGCGCGAAATTGGTCTTTTCCCCAGTAGGAATGATCTCTGTTCTCCTTCTCCAGTTATGTTTAATATAAATACCCTTTGTTGTTTTCCTCTTGTAGTGGATGTAAAGTCGGAGGTTCCCGTGGGATTAGAGCCTATCTCACCATTAGACTTGCGAACTGATCTCAGGATGATGGTTCCCATGGTGGACCCAATTATGCGTGAAAAGCAGCTACAGCAGGAACTACTTCTGATCCAGCAGCAGCAGCAAATTCAGAAACAACTGCTGATTGCAGAGTTTCAGAAGCAGCATGAAAACCTGACCCGCCAGCATCAGGCCCAGCTCCAGGAGCACATAAAGGTAGCAACATTTTTCATTTATCCTTCACTTTATCTGCAAACTGAATACGCTTAGGCAGACATGAAAGGCAACCGTGCCTGAAAGGTCCGCTGTGGCTGAAAGATGGCGTTTGAGTGCTTATTTCTCCGTATTTGGGTGATAAAAGCCTTTTCAAGCAAAAATGCTAGCACCTACCAGCGAGATGCTCACAGCAGACCAAGGCAGTACTGTGAGAATCATCAAGCTCATGAAGCCACCATATCCACAGAAAATCAAGCTACCTATTTTACAAAGGTGGATTTTCAGTCAGACTTCAATATAGCTGTCTTTTCTGTATGTGCAGGTTTGAATATATTAAAAGACTGCTTTTTTTGGGCGGCTCTTTGAGTTTGTGCCCACAAATCAAATTGATAGACAAGTACATCATATTTGCATTTGTAAAACAGAGGCAGAGCTTGAAAGTGTTGTGTTTTCTGCCTTCTCTGAGCTGCTTCATATAATGTAAAAAGAAAATTATTTATGGGATTACATGCACTATGGTAGGATTGCTATAATGGATTTTGACCGGGAATTTATGATCTTGCCTTTCTTTTCATTTTTTTCCTTCTGATCTACTTGCCATTATGCTACTGTGCTTCCGCTCGATGAAGCTGACAAATGCAGCAGAGCACAGTAGCCAGCACTGGGTGATGCACTGGTGCAGTTTCCAGGCATTTTTGCCAAAAGAGAAAGAAGTGAAACCAAAGCAGCAGGCTGCTACCTGACGTTAGAAGTCATTTTAGTGACAGCCAGTAATGCACTGTCCCGCTTAAAAGGCTGGGGAAAGTTGGCTAAGAGGTGAAAAGAAGCAAGCTCTGATACTCAGTTATTCAAGGGGGATTGTTTCAGCTAGGACTGACCTAGAAAACTGTGCAAACTGCACTTTCTCATGTCTTTTTGTTCTGTGCAAGTTACAACAGGAACTCCTAGCCATTAAACAACAGCAAGAACTCCTTGAAAAAGAGCAGAAACTGGAGCAGCAGAGACAAGAGCAGGAACTGGAGAGGCATCGCAGGGAACAACAGCTTCCTCCCCTCCGAGGCAAAGAAAGAGGCCGAGAAAGTAAGAGCCAATGTACTATGAATCCTGCTAAGAAATAAATCTATTCCCCTTTGCCTTCTCCCAGCCAAAATGGATGATGAACAGGAACCTGCAGCAAGCCCATTACTGGGTGAATACGCAACTAGAGAAGTGGAGGCTGTGCTTGCAGAAAGGCAGGGCCACATTGCTGGTTTGTGTGCAGGCTTGGAGGACCGTAGGAAAGCACATTTTGTCAGACCTGTGTCTAGCTCTTTTTCTTAAAAAAGGAGGGATTTGAAAACCTAAAGCTTCACTTCAGAACTTTGTTCTGAAGAGCTTATTTTCCAATACAGAAAGAACTACAAAACAGCAAAAAATCAAATTACTTGCTAATTAACTAATTTGAGCGTTGTTTCAAGATTGAAAATGTAACAAAATATTTAAGGCTATCTTTGGCTGAGACTTCTGAATACTTTTGCCAGTACTCTTTCAAACTGCCTTGTGTTTGTTCTTGATGCCATTTCATGAGGCCCAACCAAGAGTTATTTCTAGCTCATACAGCTAGGCAAATGACAGATATACAGGATACTGTTGGAATTTGGTGCTCACTAGAGGGAGACAGATACAAATAATTCTCCTTAGTGAGGTCAGTTTAAAAATCAGGTTGAAGTACATTGTGCAGGTATTCAAAATGAAACTGCCACAAGCAGATATTGTTCCTTGCCCCACTAAATGACCACAAGAATTAGCTGACAAAGACTGAAGCAGAAAAGAGCTGTACGTTATGCTCGTGCCTTTTTTTCTTGGGTGGGAAAATGTATTGGTTCAACAGTTGTAGGTGTACCATATTGTAGGCTTTAGAAATTCGGGTGTCCATGGTGCTTCCAGTACTTTGGTGAATGATAAATCCATGAAAGCATCACCAGCCTATTGACCCACAGTAGGAGGGCGGCAGAAACTGCAGGAAGAAAAGGTTCCTGTAAGTGATATGAAAAATCAGCCTCCATGTAAACACTTGGGCTTTATTAGCGCTCCCACCAAAGGAAGAGCAGTGATGTGAACTCAATGGTTCCCTTCTCAGTTTGGCTTGCTGGTTCAGTATGTAGCAGCCAGCCAAGCAGCACTTGTGACCTCCCTGGGCCCAGCCCCAGCATTTGCTGCTGCTGCTGATCTACTTAATGAGTAGAGGAGGGAATGAAGGTGCTGGGAGGGGAGTTAGGGTCTGAAGCTGAGAGGTAGTAGAGGTATTTTATGGGAACTGAGTCACAGGGATACATGCTCACCAAGTAGCTGTGCTGGTCAGGGTAACCAAATACTTATCAGTATGCCTTAGTGCTGCTACTTTCAAAGAAATGGGGGGTTTCCCCTTTTTTTGTCACTGTTTATGGAAAACAGATTTTTCTTTTTCATGCTTTTTTAATGAAGAGTATTATGGCTGTGAGTAAAGAAGCATGTCCCATGCTGCAGGTAGGAGTTGGCAGTTTAACCTACTTCTTGTTCTGTATTGAGCTAGCCACCAAGAGACGTCAAAATGTACTGTGTCGTTCTAGCGTTTTGGTCTTTCTGTTCTTTTTGTGTTCTAAGAGTACAATAATCAACTAAGACTCATGTTTCAGACTGTCTGCCAGACATCACAAGTACAGGATCCTAAGTGGCTTGAACAAAAAGTATCACTGTTGGCTCATTCTGCGGCGTTCTGCTCATAACAAAGACAATGTTCAGAGGGCAGTTTTGCTGTGCTATTACTATTCCTTTACTAGAAGAAAAAATATTTTTACTGCAAACTCAAAGTGACCTTTCATCACTATCTTTTTAGTTCTATCCTTGGTTTTGTATTTGGGAATTATTAGGAAATAATGTAAATTCTTTAGATACATCTGGCCCTGGATAAGTGGCCTCATCTACTCTTGAAATATTCCTTATGACTTCACTGGCTTTCTGGGTTATGGCCAACTTCAGTCTTCTGCAGACAAACATTTAAGCTGAATGTTATCTCGTTTGGATTGATCTCCACCAATATTTTTTATAGTTTACAACACTTCCAACAGCAAGACAGAGGCTCCTTTTTGTGTTTTGGTTTTCTTTAAAAATGTAATTTTTTTAAGTAAAGATACATTTAATTCTGTGTGTCTTAGGGGCAGTGGCCAGTACAGAAGTGAAGCAGAAACTTCAAGAGTTCCTGTTGAGTAAATCGGCAACAAAAGACTCTCCAGCAAATGGGAAGAATCATTCCATGAGCCGCCACCCCAAGCTCTGGTACACGTATGTTCAGTATTAAGCTGTTTCCTTGCCTCGTCAAGGTGTATGTTAAAACTTGCCGGAATGCTTCTCCAGCAGGGGTATTGAGAGTCTGCCTCCAGAGCAAGACAGAAGTTCAACCAAGAAGTTAGCAAAAAGCCAGAAGTGTAGTATTTCTGGTTGAACTGAGGAGTATTTGATGTTCAGTGATGAGATGAGAGCTGTACAGAACAAGATGCTGTCAGAAATTTGTATAATTTTTTTTTTTTATTTCAACTGCTTCATCTCTTGATGCTGTCACAAATTTTACAACTATACCTGTCATTTTTCCAAGCCTCTTCAATTTTTGCAGTTAGAACAACTTTGCGTTTGATTTACTTGGATTTTGTATCAATCACAGAAGTTGTTTATTCTCAAAGAGATACTGCTTTCCAGTGAAGTTACTTGAATGATGTAAGTAACTCACAAGGATTTTGAGAAAGATAGTCATCATTTAACTTTTCTTACTCTGATGGATTTTAGTATCCAAAACTGCATATTCTTATGATGCCTTCGCCTTGATAAGAATCTACTTAGACCACTGAAACAAGTGGGTTTTCTGAGTCCTGTAATGGGCCTATTAACATTTTAAGAGTTTAAAGTTTTTACAGTTTTTATCCCCCTTGTATTTTTTTTTTTTTCTTTTTTTGTACTAATCAATTCCTTTTTAACTTCCGTATTGCAACAGACACATAAGTCAGTCTAACAAAATGAACTCTGGCTGCATTTCTGAAAGACGTCAATGTTATGTCCGAATTGACCTTCAACAGGACAAACAGAAATGCGTATGGTACATTAGATTTCCATCTGGTACTTTTTCTTTTTGAACAGAATTACTGAAGGTGTGCCCTTGGAGTTTCCATTCTGAGCTAATCAGAGCATTGTGGTAATGTGATTTAATATTTAGTTACATTGTTTCTGGTGGAGATACAGTACTTTATTATTATTTTTATTCCAAATAACGTGTAAAATTCTCTTGAGTATGTAAGATTTCTGGACTAATAATCTGACGTTAGTTCTGAGTCGTTGGATAAGTGAGAATTGAGGAGCTCTACAGGGCAAGTCTTCTGCTACGCTGGGGAAAGCAATGCTTCCTCTCACGGCAGTGCCCCTTTTGACCGAGACGTATTATTGATTAACCACGCCACATCGGAAAGATAGGGAGAGGCTCTGTAAAAGGCCAAGTAAAATTATGTTTAGATAAACACAAAGTTTGAAACTTTCCCTCTTTTCCCTCTCTGCCCCTCTAAATAGAAAAGTCAACCAACCAAACCCAAGCAAACAACTGTCTCTGGGCCAAATGATGCAATTTCTTTGCAATTTGCAGTTTCTGTGTTCAGAAAGACCTGCCCACACTATTTCTTCCATCCGGCAGTTGTCAGAAAGCACTCTCCAGCTTGGAGCTTCTCTCCTGACGCGAGTGCTACGTGCTGCAGAGTGCTGTGCTCACAAAACTTGCAAACTGAACTTAAATGCAAGGTTTGATCTAACTTGTCCAGTAAATCGTTTACTCTTTTTTTTTTTCCTCCAACAGATAATAACAACTCAATATTTCTAGTTAGTTTTATACAAGCCCCCTGCCTTGTAAATCTCCCACATTTTGATAGAAGAGGCTGGATCAATATACATCTATTTGTATGTAATAAACAAGACTTAAATGGCTTTTACTGTGCTTCAGCTGGTTCATATTAAAATGCAACAATCTAAAATGGTCAATTCCCCAAACTGGTGACAGATCCTGTCTGTAGGTCAACATGACTCTTATCCTATGTGACTTTTATAATGAGTGCAAAAAGCACGTTCTTGGGAATCCCGAGGAGTTCCATAACTTACTGTAAAAGTGAAATTGGTTACATGAGCCTGTGGTTTGTGCACACTTAGAGGAACAAGAACATAAACACAGCTGAGACATGTGTACAACATGTGTAGATAGTTACTGCTGGTCACCTCAGTGACTGCTAATTTGTGACCTCTCGGTGTCTGCTGCAGGGCTGCCCACCATACCTCACTGGATCAAAGCTCTCCACCCCTGAGCGGGGCCTCGCCACCGTACAAATACACTTTACCAGGAGCGCAGGATGCCAAGGATGATTTTCCACTTCGTAAAACGGGTGAGTTAGCGTAGTTTATTCGAGCCCCTTACCCAGCAATTCTCCCACCCTTTATTTTAACCAGGCTGTCCATCAGCAAGGCGTATGTCATAATCCACCAAGCCTGTTCAGGATGATGCTATGGGTAAGTTCAAGGAACCTGACTGGGTCTTTATGAGGTCGGACTGACCCCATGGTATCAAGAGTCGGTGTTTCCCAATTCTAACAGCTACTGCAAGCTTCAGTCCTGATAAATTTAGTTTCTAAACAGACCATCATTTCACAGATCTTTTATGGCATTATTTTCTTTGTCTCAGTATTACTTCTGGGTTTAATTGCTCGCGCTCTTTGGCATGGTAGATACAGTATCTGTCTTCAGACGGTATGCTGCCTTTAGACAGTGTTTTTCAGGACATTTTGAGGGGAATTCATGAAAGAGGAGGAGGAATTGGATTAATATTCTATTTCATATCATTGGTTGTCAAAGTTTGTATGTATATGTGCATACACATGCACACATTTGTGCGTGCTTTTTACACATAGGAATGTGTAATATTTTACAAGAAAATGTTCATTTGAATGTTTCAGAATGTTTCAGAGGATTTAGCACCTGAACCTTTTATCTTGACAGCAGGTGAACTGTAGAGTTGACTTTTTCTGCTCCATAAAGAAAGGTAGAGGGATGGTGGTGGAGTCCATGTGGCTGTTGCCTCAGGTCCTTGGTGCAGTGACCGGTATCCAGGAATGCAGGGAGACACTACGAAGAGAGGGGAAAAAAAAGAAAAGAAAACATTAGATCGCTTATTGCCTGAGTCTGCTGTTGAGTGATATAGTTACATTCAGAGAGAAAGTCTGCCCCCCTACTGTGCTAACAGCCTTTGAATGTGATTTAGCCACTGGGAGATTGAAAACTAACTGCAAAACTGGTACTGACTGGAAAAGAAGTGGCATTTGGAACCAGCATACATTCAGAAAGAAAATCCAGTCTGTATCTAATACTTTGGGGCAGACTCTCTAAGCTCATGTTATATCCCCAAATATTTTCAAAGGAATGAAAGCATGAAAAGCAAAATGCTAATTTATTCTAGCTGAATTACTCTTTGTACAATATAACAAGATTCTATAAAATCTTGTTCAGGCTATTCAGTCACAATAACCCCTTATGTGTTTCTCTGCCTAATACCACTGTACAACATGTATTTTCTGTGCCAATAGAATATACATTTTCATTTTTAAACAAAAGGCCACACTGTACATCTTCTAAATGCTGTAAATTCATCTACATGTTTTTGAAATGCAAGTTTTAATTTTTCTTCCATGTTTATATATCTTAAATGTTATGATTGATATTTATGATGTGTCAGACTGTTGATCTGTAAAACAAAACATTTTCAAACATTGTAACAGTAAAGTTCTCGTGCAGCTGCTAATACTTTTATATCTCTGTGGGGGTTTCAAAATATTCCTTAATTCAATTCCCATTGTCTGCATAAGAGGACTATAATATAATTAAATCCAGATGTTTTCTATATGTTATTCCAAATATTTGGGCATGCAATGCATCAGTTCCAAAATTGAACGAAGGACATGATGACTCTCTGAAAAGATATCTACAGAATAAATAGACAAATACTAATATAATCATTAGCATAACAGTTTCTATGACATTTACATAGTGATTCAGATAAGCAAATATAAATGAAGAGTACAGCATGATGTATGTTAGCCAGGGAGTATATTTGATAGCTCTCCACATCCGTGAAAATAGCAACTGTTAAACGCTGCGTTTACATGTCCAATCTCTCAGTATACTAGAGTTGCTTAATTCCAGCCCTCAGCAACATCCCCACAAAGCTTCCGATGATTGTTCATCAGGTTGAGAGTAAAAGCAACAGGAACCAGATCGACACAAGTCAAATGACCCTAAACTGATCTGGGTGGTTACAGGGCCATCCTCCAGGCAGAGGGGACATTGCGGAGCCTGTGTCATCCTCATGGGACCTTACTAGACAAAGATGTCCCACGAGCGCTCACGTATATGGACAGGCTATAAGCCTGCAGAAATCTGACCTTTGCCATGAGGGGTGAACCTCTTTTCCTTTCCTTTAGGCTGTGAACGCTTATTGCCACTGGCTCCTGGTAAACCCTCTGTGGTGCTGAGCCTGCATGAAGTCAGCAATTCATATGAAAGCGAACCTCGCATTCCTTTCAGCCCTAAGAAAGGAATACCTGTTGTGGGTTTTAATCGCAGCTTTGTTTTGCTTCTCAGTTTTATTTTCCATATTGATAATAGAAATACAGCGGTGGCTTTCTCTTCTCCAACCTTACTATAATGCCCTTGGAAGATAATTCTGATTGAACTCGTTACTCTAAGATCAGATTTAACGGGCAGCAAAGCTGAATGATTCTCTCCTGACATCCTAATGTGTTTTTCAGTGCTAAGGGAACACCGAGTGTCACACAGGCATTGTAAATCATGAGTCTTGCTTGCTCGCTTTCTTGTTCAGTAATCTATTTAACCTTTGCTTAATTAGTCCTGAAGTGGCATGTCCTTATTAATCTTTTAAAAATGAATTCAGAGCGACTATGGTAAAGAAGAAAATATTCTGTGCAACTTTTACTCTCCTGCCATCTAGAGTGATGGGATACCAAGATATCTAAGGGAACACTTAACAGTCCTGCCGCTTTTATGTTTGCAGTTAGGTACCAGAGTTAACATCCTAGTGCGGTGACTATGGTTACTCACTAACTCCCTTAGCCATGTGGGTTATTCCTTTCCGTGCAAGATGCAGCAGAACTTGTCAGCAGTAGGCTTCTCACAGCTTAGCTGCATGGAGGATTGGGACTGTCCTAGGGGCTAGAGGCCAGGATATGCAGCTCTTTGCACAGCTGCATTCAGATGCTCTGTGTTGACAGACTTTCAAAAGAGCAGAGCAAGGGGAGCTGTTGCTTCATTGGACAGATAAATATACCATAAGGTGAAGCTACACATCTGTAGCTGAGAGTAGAATTTAGCCTAAACAGCGTAAGATCAAATTTTTAAAATGCCCACGACTTTCACCGTGGATACCAGTCATAACGTTTGTTTTCGGCAAAGCACCCGAAAGCCCGAGCAGCACATGGCTCATTAACTTTCCATGAGACTAATGCATCTAAATTACCCGGAGACGTTTGAAAATTCCTCCCCATTACTGAACACTTTTGAAATTCATACTGACTGTTGTAAGAGCTCTGATGGGAGCTGGGCACTTTTGAAAACCTGATCATTTAATATGGGGAACTTTTGATTGCTGATCTCCGTAATTCTGTGTCTGTCTATCTATCTGGGAAAATATTATGTGCTTGATGAGGTTACTGTAAAACTAAAACAAAAGTAGCAAACCACATGGGTTTGATAGGATAAAAGTTCTTTTCAAAGAAAGTATTTTTGGGGTTTTTTTACCCTGTCAAAATAAATGCAGAAATTCTGGCAAATGACCATAATATTTGCATTTTCTTCAATCTGTAACATTTCATTTTCTGTGTACAAGTGTTGATGCAAAGCAGCAAAAGCCAGTAAATTCCAATAAAGGTTAGCTCTCTAACCAAAGCTGCATGCTTTTTAAAAATGTTGCTATGGACGGAATTTCTGCATTTTGCCTCATGTTTTGGCTTTTATTGGAAGAAATTCCTGGTTACATGAGAATATCAAGTATAAACTGTTTTTTTCTTTCCTGAGTTTAGCATAATCATGGCAGAATGGGAATGTCTATCAATATTTCTGTTTATTTTGGGTTTATGCCAGTTGTATCTTTCCTTGCTGATGGAGTTGTAAGCTTACAACTTGCATTTTGCTTACGGATGTGAAGATCACTCACAATAGTACTATTTGAGAGAATGTTTGTCGCTTGCTTTCCACAAAATGGAAGCATGCTCTATGGAAATATAGCATGTTTTGTTTTGGTTTGATTTGTTTTAAATAGCAAATAATACAAGGTTCTTGCTCAGAGGGGGGAAATTATGTAATTTCATACAGGAAAAAAAGAGGAGATGAAGGATTGTTTAATATTGTGATGAAAGAGAGGGAGAAGGCTGTGCTGCGCAGTCATGAAGATCACTTTGTAAAAACCATATTAAGTTAACCTGATTAGGCAGTAGAATAACAGCATAGCTCTTGTGTAATGAGAGTGAAAGATTCCTGAAGGAGAACTCAGCAGATGTGATTTTTTTAAAAAAAGAAATTAATTAGAATATTTCGTTACCATTATTCTTTCTACACTTAGTGACTCAGTAATTTACTGGAGCAGTTGAAACTGAGAAGAAAAACGTTTTGTGTGTGAAAGTTTTTCTCCCCTTCCATTTCGTGCCACCAAATGCCATTTCTGTTTGCATTTTCTAGGAAAACACTCTCCTGTGAAGTACAGTATATGGAAAAGCTGGATTTCTTTTGGTCTTTAGTAAAAAAAAAAAAGGCTTAGAGGATCACAAACCCTCAATTACTATGTCTGCCGAAATGAAGAAGTCAAGCTCAGTAGAGAGCAGCATTATTTTTCTCTGAGTTTATGAGCAAACACAATAAATGTGAGAGGCACTTTTTTTATTGAAGCAGGGAAGCAAGGCAAACATGATGTGATTCTCCTCATTTTATCCCATTTTTCAGGGATGCTAAGCATTCCTGCCTCCCGGAGTCCTTGTATACCTGGGTTAATGAACAGGCTTGATGAATTTGACGAATTTAGGTGATGTGCACAAAAAGAATCAGGGAGAGAGGGAAGAGGTATTGTGATTCCCATCCCTTTTTTTTTCTTGACTTCTCTTCCCATTAATTACCAGACTTTTTTAGCCTTCCTGAATTCACTATCAATGAGTTGAGAGGGCATAATCAGGAGTAAGAAGTTTTAGAAAGAGAAGAAACTTTCCCTTGCAATTGAAGAGTGAATCTGAAGCAAAGTGTTAACAGCTTCTTCCAGATTTTCATGTAACGAACGGGCCAAATCAGAGTTGGGCCCCTGGGAGTCAGCAGCTCTCAGGAAATGTAATACCATTGTAGTTACTGGGCTGCAGTCGTCTCGGGTCCATCAGAGTTCTGCAGCCCCCTAAGCTGGGGGTGAGGAGGGATGCCCTGTCACTCTGATTTAACTCCAGTTAGAGGGGAATTTTTTTGAGATAGCTTAAAACTAAAGACAAGTGAATGCTAGGGTAGGCTTAATGACACTGTCGGAGAGAAAAACACTTGTGTAGGTATGCTTTGCTATCGTGAAAGCTGCCAAGGCCTGCACTGAGATTCCACAGAAGTCATCACCAGGGTCATTCCCGTAAAGACCATCGTAGCTCAGTGCAAGATTGTCCCTCTAATATATTTTATTTAACACTTACTTTTAATTGCAGGAAACAAAGGTGTTATGCATGAGTGATTCTTACTCAGTTTCAGGATGACATGGATGAAGGTTTTTCACTGTATTTCTGTTTTAGCAAAAATCCCACTATTTGTATATATATATCACCTTCTGTCTTGCCAGTAATTACTCTGTTGTGCTAGATACTGAACCTTCTTGATGGCTAGCCTAATTATACAATCTTGGTCTAAATACTATCTTAGTTCTCCTTTTACTGCCCAATGCATAGTCAAAATTGAATTACAAAGTTCTTCTTCATGTGGTTACATAAAGGTTTTCTTACACAAACTGTGTATGTTTTCAGAAACGTTTCATAAATTAGCATTAACAAGTAGCTTGTGTAACTTTTTGATAAGCAGGTAATCAGATACTAGACACCTTTTTGACTTTTGAACCTAAAGGAAACAGCTTAAATAAGGAGCAGGGAGCAGTCCTAAAATTTAAAGCATTTTAAGACCATAATGTCCATTGAAAATTAAGTGGAATGGTTTTAATGGGCATTTCAAAATCTATTCCCTCTGGATAAATAAGTAACAAAATATTGCATATAAAATCTGAGACTCTTTGAAGTCAGTGGAAACTGTCCTGTTTGATTTCAGTGGGACTAGGATTTTTCTTCTGCTGTATCTAGGGCAGGGACAGTTGAAAACTTTTAGAAAAGTAAACAAGAACATCTAAAAGATGGCAAAAAGAAAGAAACAGACAGAGAAGTGAAAAGTGGAAATCACATGGTATCAGATCATCCAAAATAGAAGACGTCGGTTAGTAAAGATTGCACTTCTCCAAAGTCCTGCAAAACATGGTTTCACTGAAAAGTCTGTTCAAACCCACAATTCTAATTAAGGGTTTTAGCTGCCAAATAACATGTTCTGGCTAAAGCCAAGTAAGTATTACAGAGCCATTCATGAACAACGGCATAAGCTTTGTACTTTGCTTTTGATTTTCTCATGGGAAAGTAATATAAATGAGAGTGATACCTCCCTGTTGGCTTTAACTGTTAGAAATGCAAAGCATGCTGAAATTGTACATAATTCTCTTCCAAAGGAAAGGAAATAGCATTTCAATGGTTTTCCTCAGTGTCTCATTGAGTTATGGTGGTGCACAATTATTCCTGTTAAATTACTCTACCAGATGGAAGGCTACATTGTATATTTAGCTAATTAAGTTGTAGGGGACTGGAATTATATCCCAGAGCATAAAGAACCTATCTAAAAGTAAACTTGTTTTAATTCAGTTTCGTTTTGAAGGTGCAGTATCAATGTCTAATTAAGAATTTAAACAGGTTGGGTTTTTCTCTTCACTTAACATGGAGAAATCCTTTCACAAAGTCAACCTTGCCTACAGAAGTTAGACAAACATGTTTTGAAAGTCCAGACAACTTGTGGGCCAATTTTATCTTCATTTGTCTTCAGTGGAGCTGAAATGCCTTCCTACTCTTGAGCTGAATTTGTCCCATAGTTCTCATCTGCTAGGAAAGTAAGATATACTGTGTTTTGGTTGCTTTGGTTTTCTTGGCATCCTGTACTCTGTGTTGCCTTTGGACAACTCTAAAGAGTACACTTCAGCAATCTAGACCTGCCCAGCTCTCATCTACTGATCACATTGACGCCTCGTTAAACTGGGGGAGAAAGTGGTGGGTTTTCATCATGAATTTCTGAAGGTTGATGAAATATTAGATTACACTTTTTGCCTGCCATCAATGAGTTATCACTGCTAGATTAAAATCTGTGGGATTTAATCACCCTATTAACTAATTCCTTCTCGTATGGGGCTTAGGGAACAACATAATCATGAACATGACTCAAAAAAAAAAAATCAATTCATGCATCTAGGGGTCAAATTGTGACCCAGCAAAAGCCTTTACTTTTGGGGCTAGAGGATTCTCTGGCACTTCTTCACTGAAGAAAGTATTTTTTTCTTGTGCTAAATTAGTGATTCAATGGATGTTGGAGGAGAATTTAGGCTGAAGAGTGGGATTTGCTATATTTACGGAAAGTATGGTATTATATTCCCATTACTTCTTCCCAGCTAGAACTGGCTGGTGTACATAGTCAGAAGTGGGGGTGAGAATAACCAGTGGAGACCTAACCAGAAGGACTGCCAGTCATGCGTATCTAAATTTGGTTATTACTATTCAAATGAGGGATGCCCTCTATTAAATGACCCATTTCACCTTCTCTACACCGCCTGAGAACTCAGATGTGGTTTGGCTCCCATAAACGCTATATAAGTGCAAAAAAATTACAGAATATGAAGATGTACAGGGAAGATGAGAATTAATTTTTAAAAATCTGTGTTCTTTTATTCTGTGTTTCAAGACAGTGTAGTATTATTTGCTTTTTAATACCCTATTTAGTATTGCAAAAACAATATTAGTTTACATGGAAGAAGATTAAAATGGACCTGACATAGCAATAATATTCCATGGTTTCAGCAGACCTGGCATGTAATGAGAACTCAGGACACCCAGTGAAACCATGGCCTCATTGAAACCACTATATAGCCCGGCTGGTGCAAGTGCAAGGAGATGATGTTTCTGTGCTAAGGAATAGAAATTATTAAGAATTCTATTAAGAGACCTATTCTTTTGCCTCACAGGTTACATGCAGAACAGGTATCAACAGGAAATATATCACATTGATCAGCCTTTCATGAAAAATACAAAAGGTCTCTAATTCTGGCTAAATGCAAGCAGTACACTAAGTAATTCCTACATCTAAGTCAGTAAAGCATTCCTGGAAAGATAATGCTCATTTGCATGGATAATAAAATGGAAATTTTATGTTTCATACAGACTGCAGTGAATAACAAGGAAAAGTTAGATATTTAAAATAGCTTTGGGGAATATTTCATTTTTTAACCTTCTTTAGGAAATCAATGAAAAATTGCTAATCTTGTTAAATTGGCTTCCTTAGCCTGAAGAGAGCTGAAGGGCTGAGAGATCCCCTCTAATCTAATTAGCTCTTTTACCATGTGTTTCACTAAACCTGTTTTTTTATTTAGGGAATGGATATTTACCTTAGTCTGAATAAATAAAGCATTCTACCTTTTACAAAAGTAAAATAAAGCAAAGGACTAAAGGGTTACACATATGACCAGCACTCCCCTTAAAGTGAATGGTTGTACAGGAAGCAGTTTTGGTATATGCTGAAAATGCATTAGGTGATGCAAGCCAGAAAAACAAAGTGTCTCCATCCTGTACCGCTGTATCTGGTGCTACCGCCTCGTTGGGACCACCCAGCGGTCAGGTCCATGTAGTTCTTGGAAGAGCTTTAGAGGGCATGTGTAAATAGCTTTCAGTCTCACAAATCTAATTTAAAATTCCTTCAGAAATGGCATTTTAAATTGCCAGAATTTAGAAGTCATTGAACCTACAGAATTGTACTACATGCTGGTATCTCTCAGCCTGTCAGCCAGTGGGGAGGATGTCCCACATGTTCGTTGTCCAGTATTGTCTTGTACTGGGATGTGGTCTTCTGCAGCAAATGTCAGGCAGTCATGTATGAAAACAAAAAGTCACTGCTCATCGTGCCTATGCCTAATATATTCAGCTATGTGGAGGTGGCTGAAACAGTCTGTGGCTGCCTACAGGAAGCCAGAGCAGAAGTCAGAAAATCCATGCAGAGCAGAGACTATTTACATGTCTGTGAGAACCACGTGTGGCAGAGGAAAGACTGCGAGACCATCAGCTCTCTCAGAAGGGCAGGCTCACTCACAGCTTTCCACAAAGCAGCTGAGGAAGTTGGAAGCAGTTTTGGTTCCTGACCTGTGTTCTCTGCCTCTCTAGCTTTCTGCCTGGCTTTGGTTGCAGTCATAGTTTTGGTGAGGAAGCCCAGATTATCTTCTCATTTATCCTTTCTGATGGTGCATAGGAGTATCTTGTGCCTTTCATTCTGCCTCCATCACTGAAGGGGAAACTGGGAAATTTCTTCCTAGTCCACTGCCCTCAGACTAGCTTCTCGGGAGCATTAGATATGCCTAGATATAGCAGTAAGGTGGGAGCTGACGTTTTCCTTGCTCTCCAGGTCCTGGCATGGCATAGACAGGCAGGCTGCTTTGTTAAATATGTGTATTACCACAGTGACTGGGAGCCCAAAGTATGGACGAGGAACCTGTCGTGCTATACGATAGACCCAGTGAAATGAGTATCTCTTCACAGTATGTTTTCTCCCATTCTGCTCCTCCTGCTTCAAGTGAAATCATGACAGAGATCTCAAAGTTATCTCATTATCCACGTTCAGTATCTTCCTGAAAATTCTCAAGTGCCACAGTGCTAGAAAGAAACTCAACAAAGGATAAGCCACTGGTATGCTGGCAATACCACCATCACGCTAACCAGTACCATCTCATTATTTTCTCTTGTACCTCTGGTGAGGTCTCTACTTATACATCATCCTTTTGTCCTTTGACTTTAAGCTATCTCAGGCACAGACTGTCATGGCTGTGTGTTGTAAAGCACATAATACTTGTCTTTGCATGGGTCTCTACTACAATAGTATAAAAAAATAACCTGTGTGCTGTGAAAAAAGAAAGATTTCTTGACTATGTATTCCTTTATTGATACTTATTAGATATAAGGCAGGAAAAAATAACTTAGTTAACAATTAGTAACTCCTGCATGGAATACAGCGTAGAATATATTCAAACTGGTATAATGTATGACCCTTCACAGCTTAAAAAAATGACAGCTAAAGAAATAGAGCATATCAGTGAAGATTTACTTCAAGATCATGAAGTCTTTGAAGTCTTTGTTTCTTGGTTGTTTCTGTTGACTTAAATATGTTAGAGAAGTCCAAGTGACACTCTCAAAACGATCTTAGTGATAACAGCTGGTGCCTGGGCAATAGGGAACAATTTATCATCTCAAGTAAGATGTGAATTCTGCTGCTGTTGCTCGTGCTGTTGTTGTAATCTCTGTAGCCAAACTTAGCATCATTTACCTCAGCTGCCCCACAGCATTTCTAAGCCAGCCTGCCAGTGAGGAAAAGGAAATGCTTTCACTTCAGAGCCTCTCGAAGTCTGGACAAAAGCTCACTTTCTGTTCTTCAGGTTTCCTATATATGGCTTTAGCCTGGAGATGAGGACCTGCTCGCTATGCACCCTCTCCCATCCCCCATTTCCTGCCTGGGTTCATTAAATGCTGATTTGAAGTTGGCACACGCTCTTCTGATACAAAAGTAGTACTGTGTTCCAGGAACCATCAGAAAGCAGTGCATTATTATCTTTTACATTCCCTTCATATATGTGTCCTCTCCCCATGCATAGAAAGGATTTTTATCCCTTCTTCTTAAATATCTCTGTGTGTTTAATGAAAAGAAACAGTGAAGCAAAGCCCTGTTAAAAAAGCCTCAGCTCATTTGGGAGCAATCTGGCCCCAGGCTATATTCTTTAATGCTAGTATCTGCAAATTGCTAATATTAAGCAAAGTGGAGTATAGGACATAATGACTTCACCAAATCATATTCCTGTCTCTCATGCTTGTGTTTAAGTATCATGTTACGCAGGAGAGAGTAGTTTTCTTTCACCTGAGCAATGATGGTTGTTGTGATGATTATTATGTACCTATATAGAGGCCCGTATATTTTCTGTCTTTAGCAGTACAGTTACTTACTTCTTTCCTGCTATATGAAGCTTCCATAAAAGATGAGAAAAATCATTGAGACGCTGTCTATCGTCTTCACCTAGGTCCAAAGTTTTTAGTTCTGTAGAGATAATTACAAGTCATGCCAAGGATTTTGGTGACCGATCCCTGGGTTGCTTGTGATAGCTTCCATTGCTGTTTAAACTAACACTTTCTGTGTCTTTCAGTCCTGTTTCCCACTTAACAGTCATTTAGAGAGTAATGCGAGTTCATTATTACCAGCACTAAAAAGAGAATAAGCCAGGTAGTAGCAATGAGACTGAACAAGCCATATTACTGCAACATCTCATTATTCCAAATTATGCTGCAGTTACATAAACAAAGTAATTTTCAGGCTAGTCTTTTCTGAAATCCACTCAAGTGAATCGCTCAAGTGGGCATTAACTGATTCCCATTGAGATCAATGACATGGGCTTTGATGGTCTACAGAGAAAATAGCTGTGTCTTTTTGTTTTCTTTGCAACAAAACACTCTGAAATAGTTTCCCTTTCTCCAAGTGGGAACTGATTATTACTTCTTCCAAAGTGCTAAATGTAGTAGACATGCAAAGATTTGTGAAGCAAAGAGGCTAGGCTAATAGTGACCAGTCAGACCAATACCAGATCTATACTGGTTCTTAGCAGGATTTTAGATGAATAGCCCAACCTACCAGCCCGCTGCCATGAAAATGTGCAGTCCTGTTTTCCTCATCTGCCGCACTCTTGGCCACGTCATGTTGTTTTTCTCTTGTCTCTGGCATTCTGGCTCTTGGTCAGATGATTCAGCCCACTATAGTTGCAGGCATCTAAACTAGTAAACCCGTCCTCATTCAGCACCTCCAGTGCTTTAGAGAGGCCCTGTTTCCTCAGAAAGGGGAGATACAGAATGTGTCCTGTATGGGGTAGAATTAATCTAGTTTTGAGTCCTGGACCCCAGTAGGGTGCTTGGTGTACAGAAAGTTACCCACGTGCATTAATTGTCTTGCTGAGTCAGAGTCTTGGTTTATGGTTGAATCACCGCATGAAGAAATAGACTGTATGAAGGTCTTTTCAATGATTTTGTGGTATTAATGGAGCAAACAAAAGGTTAATTCTTAGAGGCTTGTATCTGTGTGAGGAAGCTACTCTGCTGCAAGCTGGTGAGTAAAGCTTTAGCTTCAGAAAATATTTGGCACTGTGACACTCTTGTTCCACACTGGGACTACCTTTGGGTGATGAACATAGTCAATCTTGGCAGTGGATTAATTAAGCTGAGCAAAGGTGCTAATTATGTGCAGAAGAAATACTTACAGGGGTAGCTAATGCAAAACAGTTAAATTGAGCATTATCTCTCTATAGACCACTTCTGACAACCACTAGTTAAAGTACTGAACCAAATGTTCATTTGAAACATAAGGCTGATTAATTATAATAATTCTTCATCATTTGCCACTAAGGCTTTCCAAGTGCCTTGCAAATACTAGGGGAACAATTTAATTGAAGAAAAAAATGTTTCAAAAATTTATTTTCACTTTTTGCTCACTTGTTTGCATTTTAGAGTTAAAGGATTAAAATAATTTCTAAATAGTCTCACGTATGTGCTTTGGGGCACTCTGTGTGTGTATATACATGTATATGCATTTATAATTTCAATCCACAGCTCTATCCTTGAAGCTTAATTTTGCCTTTTTAACTATCAGAAAAGAGTTGACAGGTGTTTCTACTGCCTTCATGTAGGAGTGCACTGAAGCACATAGGGTTGCTGTTGTGATCCATACCTGTTGCAGTCAACAATATTTCTGCTTCAGCTTTGGTGGGGCAGGATAGTGCAGTGACCTCTACAGTCACACACCAAGTCAATGCCTCAGCGACGAGAAACCACTTCCCAGTTCTGCATTTTGTCCATTGGAGCAGACATCCTCAAACTGGTTAAATTTATATATTTAGTGCACTGAAACCTGAATTCTTATTGCCAGCCATCGAGTCCTAGCTGGTACCGTGTTAGAAGTTGGAAGTGTCTCATGCGAGACGTTCAAGAAAGCCAGCATTTGAAGCAAACACTCTTCAAACCTAGGCTTTTTTAATTATTATTATTATTATTATTATTATTGGGAAGTTTATTTTATAATTTTTAAAAAACCATCTTCTCCATGCCTTTTAAATTTATTATTTCCATTTTAAAAATTACCTTTGTCTTTCATGCAAGGGCTATCTTCTCAGATGGCTCATAAATTCAGGAATTGACATCAGTCTGCTTTCTCTGCTTATATGATTGATTCAGATGCAGAATATGACGGGAATGTGGTAAAAATAGACAGGCAATTGCTGCGACTGAGCATGAAACATTCATATAGAAGTGGAACATTTCTCCAGTGAGTGTTGCAGAGGATTTGTATCATGTTAGTCTGTCATGGATATGGAAACATTCTCCTCGATTTTAAAAGTAGGGAATAGTATAAATCAAAATAACCATGAGCGCAATGGAGTGAGCACCTTTTCTTCCATATGTAGTTGTAGCTGGGTGAAATCCGTGGTGAAAGCACGTAGAGTAATCTTAGCCCATTGTTATATTTTATATTTTCAGTTTCATAGCAAATGATATCTTAGCAAACAAGTCACCTGTACTCCATTGCTAGAACCATTGCTCTTGACAATGGTAGTAAGAGATAAAAAATAAATGTCTTGTTAATATTTTTATTATTAAAGATTTCTAGTGTTGTGCTAGCCCGTGTATCTTGGTCTGAAATGTGCTCAAGGCACAGGCTGCTTAGAAGGGAGCGCTTGCCAAGAGCGATGTGGTCCGTGACAAAGGCGGTGTGCGACTGCAGGTACCACACGCTACAGCAGCACTCCGGCAGAGGTGCAGCCCCTTTGCACTCACGTGAGCATTTCTAATGTCCCCATCCCTGAGGGAACAAGTGGGAAAGCAGGAAAGGAAACCAATCTGCCATATTACATGCTGGGCAGGGACTGGAATTAGAAGCGTAGAAATGAGTTCCTGCCCTGAAGTGACAAATGGTGTAATGCTGAATTGAATGAAGATTTCATTTATTTTGTTTTTCTGCTAACTCTTGCTTCTTTTTTTGGGCTGGGCTTCTGTCTGTGCATAGGAGAGAGAACTGATCCCAGTTTCCAGCTCTCTCTGTTCTGAGATATTGCTTAGCCAAGCCTCAGTTCCAGAAAGGGAAATATAAAAAAATTCTATTCCACAATTATCTTTCACTAGCTCTTAGCAGTCTGTTTGATAGAGGGTTTACTTAGAAGAACAGATAAATGAGTACATGAAACATTTTATCATGCTAAAAATATCACAAAATAAAAAACACAGCAGAGCTTCATCTCTAGCCCTCATATGAAAAGACTGTGTCCATTTAGGAAACAAAGGTGGAACTTGCCCAAGGTGCATTAAATATAATCCTAGGTTTTCCGGGAATCAATTCTACTTGTTCATTTTCAGAGCATATATTTTTCTGTGTAAATGTTCTTAGGACACTGTCATAAATCTAGTTGTTTGGTGTGTTACCCAGAAAACATTGAAGTTCTGGGCCTGAAATTGCTGACCAAGAAATGTTCTGCCAGCAAGGCTTGTCATAATTTATAATTCTAAGAGAAATCAAAAGGAACCAGTGGAGGCTCCTCTCTATTTCTGTCATCAGACCATGATCCAATTATAAGGTTCCAAGGTCCAAGCTGTATTTCCATCCAAGTTTTCACCTACAAGAGAGATAAAAATGAAGTAGAATAAAAGTCGCATTCATCTCTAATTAATAATTATGATATTAACAGTAATTAATGGGTAACTTCAGAGTTGAAATGGGATGAAAAAAACACCATGATCCTTATAGAATCATCTAGGTTGGAAACGACCTTTAAGATCATCAAGTCCAAAGCTTTTCAGCTCGCTTCCTCTCTTTCCTAGCTTCCCGTCTAAAATGGAGTTGTATGAAGAGCCGCGGGATGGCTGGGGAGGACAGGCGGTAAAATCTCTGCCTCAAGCCCTCCTTGGATCAGATGAGGTCCTACAGGGAATGTCAGTGGTGTCTGACACAAAGCAATGATTTGATTTGTAATCATTTATTTTCTTCTCTTCATGTCCAGCTTCAGAGCCCAATTTGAAGGTACGTTCAAGGTTAAAACAAAAGGTGACAGAAAGGAGAAGCAGTCCTTTACTCAGGAGGAAGGATGGAAATGTTGTCAGTTCATTCAAGAAGCGACTCTTCGAGGTGACAGGTAATTAAGAATGGAGAAATCCTGCATCTGCTTACAGAATAGTGATGGTATTTTGGAATTGAAACTGTTCACTAAACAAATGGTTGTATCTTTTTTTTTTTTGCTGCTGCTGCTGAAAAGAAAACCGTATTAAATAAATAGTTGTGTATAAATAGCTTTTAATCTACAGTTTTCTACAACTTACTAAAAAGTCATTGTCAATTTGAAAGCCATACTTTCAAACCAGCTTGGAAAACAGCACTTTACAACACCAAGTACAAGAGCAAATAAATAGTAGACTATTGGTGGCAAGGGACATCAAGGAGAAAACAAGAATGGTCTCTTCCCTTAATTTGTGTCTTTTGTACATGGACAACATTTTAGGTCTTGCATCTCCCACTTCCCATCTCCTATGGAAATTGCATGTGCTAATGGCAGGCACAAAAACACCTATCTGGTATTACATAGGTTAATCAAGGACATTTTGAAGTCTTGTGTCTGGCCCTATCCTTCTGGTTTCTCTTGCTGGAAAATCTCAGATTTGGTTGGTTTTGATGTGAGGGCTCACTGAGCTGTCTTTTGAGAAGAAAGAGTTGAAACGTTTAAATATCCAGTGGCATATTACTGGTCATAGCAGATAGTAAGTGTTCTTAGTAATTGAAAGGGAACTTTTAGCATGGAAAAATATGGAATTATGCATATGGGGGGATTAAAAGGGGGAAAAAGGCAAAGTAAAAATTTGTCATCAAGTAGTATTTGTTTTCAATATTCTTCCTGCCCTTGAACTTCAAAAGTGACAGGGTGGATTAACCATGGATGCTAAGGCTTTCTTTCACATGTTTGGTATTGCAGAGTGGTAAATTTTGTCAGGGATACTATTTTGCAGAGTTGCACCCGAGTTCCCAAACAGCCTGAAGTCCTCTCATTTTTAGTCCTTGGGATTAGTATGCTGCCAAGGCCTTATCTGTTGATTTGAAAGAGCATTTACAGTATTTGGCCTCATTCTGACATTTCTTGCTTTGACTTTGCGTTGATATTTGGTAGCTTCATGGCTTGTTCAACTGATGGTTCGGTCAGGCCATATGTTTATGCAACCAACTGCTACTAGTCTGTCAGACATGTATCTGAATTCAATTGGCATGTCAGAATTATGTCACACTAAGATGGAAATATAACACAACATGAAAAAATTCACGTCAGTGTCCCCATACATGCAATTCTCGTGACAACTTTTCACAGTATGTCATGTGTAAAACTGGGACATGGATGTGCATGTAAGTGTGAAAGTAACTAAATGAGATAATTTCCATATAAATTATTTCCAGATTCGAATTTTTTACAGCTAATTTATTATTTCCATTTGCTGAAGCTCTTATAAGATTCTTGATCTTCACTTCCTTAGTTCTAGCTGTTTTCTTCATATTTTGTATGCTCACAGGTAAGATATAAAACGAAATACTTCTCCCAGGAGTTTTTTCTGCAGCCATTGAAAGAGCAGAAACCTGAAAATAAATGTGTTCTCTTCCTAGTTCTGACAGTATTTCGGAGCCTTACAGATTGCCATTATAATTATTAATATCAGCTATATGACATGTTGCACCTTTATAATCAAAACTTCCCTGATCAAACATTTCTGGCTGAAGTCTTTTTCTCCTTTTTATACAAAAAGTGCTGCTGTAATTTTTTAGAAAATGAGAAAAAATAATAACTTTGTGTTTCTTCTCTTCTATGAAGACTAGTGAAAATATGATGCAAGAACTTTACCTGACCAGTTAGTATAGTGGGGTACGGATTCACTTCAGTAAATCAAAGTCAGCTCTAGTAGGAAAGAGCAATACGTCCAAGAAACAGCTAGGAAATCTCGAAGTAATTTCAGTCAAAGTGAGGATATATTTTTGTATGTGAACTAAGGCAGAAAGAGTGAAGAAGCAAAGAACTAGCTATATAATAATTACTGCCACATTTAGATAATTATTCTAACTTCTTGAGTACTTTAATTTGAAAGCTATCCAACGAAATAGGTGAAATAGGCTTATCTCTGTGCTCTTCCATCTTTAACCTTGTTAAATGTTTCCGTTACATAAATTTAATTTATGTCAGTGTAAGATTAGAATAACTCAATACAGCAACACACAACAAAATCATCCTCTTCCCCTTGATCTTAGGCAGAACTTGGGAAATTTTAAATCAAGATAGTATACAATGCTATTTTAAGATTTTTGTATACTGTAAATATTCCTTCATATTTGTGCCAAAGATGTAGTGAAAGTGGTGTATATTTTGCCATTATTACTTGTGTATATAATGATTAGTCACAACAGGTTGATCCCCTTTCTAAACAGAAAGGGGTTGGCAGTAGGCTGAATGAATTGATGACATGTTATCATGATCTTTACAAGCCTGCTATCTCTGTTGCTTTGATCTCTTACAGAGGCAGGACTGCAATTACAAAGAAAAGACTTTATTTTCTTTTTACTCATTACAAGTTCTATGTCTGTATCTCTGCCTGATACTGAGTATCATACCATCTTTGTGGGAAAAATAAATAGTAAATTCTTCCTTTGTGAAGCAGATAGATCAGAAGGGGAAAGACCAAGAGTATCTTTCCTCATTAGTACTGTAAAGTGAAAACCAAAAGAAATGGAGGATGAAGTAAAAATACTTAATGTAAGTAAATAGCTCATTCATAACCAATGGATGCTTTTCAACAGCAACAAACTCAAACCTGTGCCTTAAAGAATATACAATTAATCAAGATCATGCGTTCCTTTCCAGTGTGAAATTCATGTGTGCTTAATCTGTTTTTCAGAATCCTCAGTCAGTAGCAGCTCCCCTGGATCAGGCCCCAGTTCCCCAAGCAATGGTCCGACCAGCAGTATAACAGAAAATGAAACCTCAGTTTTACCATCTAACATTCAAGCTGAGGTAAGACTGTTTCTCTTTATTGGGTAGATAATTGCTCAGATTTCTAGACTGGAGCAATTTGAAACTTCAATTTGAGGATATTCACAAGCAGAGTAATTACAGAAGATATAATTATCAGGGATACCAGGACACTGCAGGCTGACATCACAGGATGTTATATATGAGAGACATCTTCATATGAGAGATGCATGTTCAGGAGGCTGGCATGTATGAGGTGCATGTTCAGAAGACTCTTTGGTAAGAAAAGTCCAAACAAAAGCAGCGATGATGCTGCTGGAGGAGTGGGAGGGAGCCATGGAAGGAACTTGGAAGGATCTGTGTCGCCGAACATTACCGTCTGGGAAAACCTGAAGAGGTGCACAGTACAGTGCTGAACGCTGATGAAGAACTTTCACGTGCAAAAAAGTGATTTAGGCATTGGTGACCCTAGCACTTACAAGTTAAGGTAGTCCCAGGTTCAGATGGCTGCAGAAGTAGATTTTTTTTTATTACAGTATTGGAGTTAGGTGACTAAATCCTTTTGCACATCTGCCTTTTATTTTACTGTACCTCGATTTCCTTATCAAGGCAGTAGTTATGAACATAACTGACTTGCCAGGAGTCTTGGATACTTGTTTTGTAAAGTGAGATTGTACACAGAAGGAAACTTAACTACTCCTTATTCTGTTTCACACATACGTGCCTATAACAACAAGAATGCAGATGGTAAATCAGTTGTGATGAACCTCATTTAGCATAGGCGACATGCCTAAGTCATGCCTTCCGTGGCAATATTGTAAAGGCACCATAAATTAATGCAACGAAGAGAGAACCAAATTCCACAATATTCTGTGTCCAGTGCCTGTACTTACAGCAATTCCTGCTTTGGTGGCAAAATTTTCTATTAGTTGTTGGTTTATACTGCTTATGTTAGAAAAATTGCATAAGAAAATGTGATTTAACAGAGTTTTAGCTAATGGAGCTATTTCTCCAGGTCAGTGGCAGGACATTCACCTCAAAAAAACCTGGAATGGGCAGTTCAACCTCCAGCAGTGACTTTTCCCCATAATGAATTAATTGTGTGTGTGAACTATGATCCAGGGGGCAGGTGGGTGACCTCTGCACACTGATTAGTAGCCTCTCTCTGGCCCGTAACCAAAAAGAAAAAAAAATTGCATTGATGGCTAACATGTGGTCTTGCCTCATAGCCCCCCTGTATGTTATTGCAAAGAAATGTAAATGATGTGGAGTAAGATCCATCATTTGGACTAGATCAGATCCTAGTTCAGTGGAATTGAATGGCGTATTTTAATATTGGGAATGTTTTAGATAGAAGTTTATAATATGTGGGGTTTAGTGCTGTATTAAACAGGAAATCTTGTCCAATTAGATCTTTTATTGACTTGAGGATACTACAAAATGCAAAGGGAATAACGTCTCGGACTGATATATGGTGCTTGTTACTTTGCACGTTACAGTTTCTGGACGTTTGCCCACAGTGCTGAACCACCATCAGACATACGTACAATCTGGTCAGGCTTGCAATCTCTGTTTGGCGAGATTTGGAAAGGTTGTAGCAACAGCTAGCAGAGTTACATTCTGTTTCTTAATAGAACACCACATTGCAGATCATTTGCCATTGCTGTGTCAAACATCAGAAGTTATAGCCCCAGCATATAGTCTTGGATGCTCAAATGAGCTTAAAAAGTTCCTTTACAAGTTGGACTCTGCACGCTGGAGTTGGTCACTTAGCTCACTGGAAGTGTGCTAAGAAGCTGAAAGTACTGACTTCAATTTCTGGATCCAATTGGGGATTTCTTTACCTCTCTGGTTACTTGACTGTTAGTGCTGGGTCCTGTGGGCATTATGATTTCACTGGGATTTCAGCCAAACTGCTCCATATCTCTTTTCTAGTTTAGCATTAGCTTCCAGCTCTCAAAGGCTATATATCTAATCAATTTTTCATCAGATACACGAAGTACAGAAGTTTCTAATAATAGGATAAGTGTTCCAAAATCACCCAAAATATCACTTGTTTTGCTGTAATCCCGCATGACTCACATTGCTGTTGTTTCATAATCGTTGTTGTGACATTTGCAGTAAGTGATGTGCTCATGTTTGAGTGGGTGGATAGCCGCGGTTTTCATGGCAGCAAATAAAACACTTTTTGCTGGGGGAAAACAGGTTGCTATGACAGAGAGCCATTTACCAGTAAAACATGAGTCAATACCATAAATGATTACACTCCAGTGCATAGACAGAATTAGAGCATTATCAGTAATGAAACAGATTTTTAGAGTATTTTTGCCTTATCCATTTGAATAGCAAGACTTTTAAGTGATTTACTCTCCGGAGCAGGCAGTCTGGTGGGTAGATATTTACATTTTTTTGAATGAATAAAGGTGCACTGCAAATGCTACATTTTTGCAGATAATCTTTTACTATCACAGTTCCCTTAATGGTACTTTCACTACCACTTCTTAAAACACTGGTCTCGTTATATGAAACTTGAAAGTTAAACTCAAGATTTTAATTGCACCTTATAAATAAAATACTGTTTTTATTAGGCCCAGTTGTCTCCAGTATCATCAAGGTTCACCGCAGTAGCTATTTGTCTCTTGTAGCATGCCGTACACTTTCAGGTCACCTGCTGTGCTGGGGCTAAATATTACTTGCATGAGAAATGCAAGCAGGATTGAGCCCCTGCACAGCACGTCCCTTGAGTTCAGAGGGACAACTGCCTTAGTCATGTGAAATGATGAATATTAGGCATTCACAGCCTGGGCAAAAGCCATTGAACACAATGGAAAAGTTTCCAATTGCTCTAAGTGGGCTTCAGGTCATTTTCTTTCATTTGTGCTTTGCAGAGCGGCATTTCCTAGAATATTGCCCGATTATACAGGAGCCATACATGACGTGCACGGCAGATAAATGCGTACTTGCTTTGTGCAACCCCACAGCACTACGTTTCTAACGCTCAGTTGCTTGAGGTGCTCTTTGCAAATGGCTAGTGGCAAAATGTGTAGGTTTCTGACCAGCTGGTGAAGTTTGCTTCAAGTGTCTGTGAAAAGAGTCTAATTAATTAGCAAAAAAAAACCCCACCCCAAATGCTTTAAGAAATAAGAACGAAATTGTGAATCTTCCAAGCTTTGACTACCTAACTGTAGCTCCACAATTTAGAAGCATTAAAGCCAAACCACGTCCTCTTCCCCTCGTAATGTGTAAATGTGCCTATAAACATGCACACGTGAAACAGGTGTTCCTGCTTCGCAGTGGGTCCCAGTACCAAAAGAGAAGTGCCGTAACTAGTCATGGTTACTTGGTGATCATCACGTACTCTTACGTTTAGTTATTGTACTCTAGTTTAAGAAAGAGGGTAGCTCTGTTGACAGGGTATTTTAAGCACCAGGAAGCAGGATCCATGGACCCAGTGAGTAAGTACACAGAGGAGCGAGCAGAACATTTGCTCTTTGGGGTAATTTAGGTGTCAATCCAAACTATCAGGTCTGCATGTAGGAGAACCATGGCTTAGCCATCATGCTGCCAAATGACACTGCTGGCAACTCTGGTTTGTGCCACCCTTTCAAGGCATTGACAACTGTGTAAAAAGAAGCTGTGGTCACGCAGTGGTGCCTCAGCATATGCAGGACCTCAACCTATGCAGGTGGGCTACTAAACTTATTTGGGGAAATGAAGTTTACTGATGCTTTGGCTAATATTACCTGAAAATATTTTTAAAAATCAGTTACTTTCCCAAATGAAAATTACTGATTATTAGCAGTATTCAAAATTGGATGGAAATGCTCATACTGACAAATTCCTGTTTTCAACGTTAAACTCCCACGGTACCTAACGTGATTGATTCTGCCTCATGAAATAATCATGTCTGATGTTAATGTGGGAATGTGCTTTACACACACCTTGTCACTGTTATGTTTGTTAATTCAGATCTTAGAAGATAATAGTGGCATACTAAAAACCAAAAAAGAAAGGTGCGTTTTTGAAATGCTCTGTATAGATGCTGCAGTTGCTACAAATTTGATTATATTGTAGGAAGCACATTAGAGCTCCTGTAGTGTCCTTTTTCAGTTAAATCTTTGTAGTCTCCCTCAATATTATCTACATAGTCTTTGACGTACTTGGTTTTATTCATGGTCAAAGGGTGGATGTTATCAAGGCAAGACACTGTTAGCCAGGAATTAATGTAATATACAAGTGAAGCTTCTTTGTTTTGTATGCTATCTGTTGACATTCCCTAGGTACCAAAAGAAAATGACAGAGATAGACTTCTACTGTTATTGTCTCAGTGATAGGTCGTATCTCCAAACAAACTGTATGAGGAAGGTTATGTTTTGGAATAACATCCTGTGTTTTTGTGCTTAACCACTTTTCATTGATGGTCTGAAGTTGCATTGTATTAGCACAAAGTATTTTACAGAGTTAATTGATATTCCAGGTTTGTCCAGGAGAAAATCTACAGCTCCCCACAACATGCTTGACAAGTTATTATATTTACTTTAGTCAAAGCCCGAGTGTGCAGTATCCCTCTTGGAGGTGGTCTATTATTGGAGTCCCATATGCTTTTTGTTTGGGAAGAAAGCAGTCACTGTGTCATACTGTTACACAGGGTATTCTTTTTCAAGGATGTTGTTCCCTTGGGGACCATATCATGCCAGAGTTCCTAAGTCTAATAAGACCTTTGTAGCTCTTATTGTGTTAAAGTTCTGGGAGGGAAGCAAGAGTTAAACAGAAAATGTAATTCAAGCAACTATACTAGACCACATGTTGAAAAACATGACTGTTAAAGCAGAAAGGCAAAGGCTTCAAAAAGATTCCTGTTGTGGTAATGTAACTTTTTATGTTTCTTCCCAATGAATCTAGAATGGAAAGGCAGAGGGTGATCTTTGTAGAATGTCTGTTTTTACTTGACAGTAATTAAAAATATATCAGCAATTCCATGTCCTTGAAAATTATAACACAAGGCTTCAAAAGAAGTGTTAAAGATTTTAACTTGAAGGGAATTAGGAAGGCTGTGAGGGGTATCCCACCATCAGCGAATGATAGGATGCTGGTTTTCTATATATCCATATGGAGAGAGAGACAGTACATTTATTTAAATGGCAGATGTGGCAATCTGCCTTACTTTCTACCCAAAATTCCCATGTCAATGGAAGTAAATAATGTGTCTGTAACATCCCCATATCACAAGCTGGGTAAGAAAATGCATGGACTAGGTAGAAACCACATTTCATACCTTAGAACAAAAAATATAACACCATGGTAAAGTAAAGGTCTAATACATCCATATTTATGGCACCTTTGCTATATTCCTTAATTCACTGGCTGCAATTCCCACTGAGTTTCTAGTAGTGAAAGTGCAGTTGATGGTAAGAACTGATGTTGAGCTGATGAGAAATTGATGAGAAGAGACGGTCTAGGAATCCTCAAGATTTTGGTTTTGCATGGAAATTTGATTTACTAACCAAGGAATGGTCCCAGACACGTATCGGTTGTTTTCTTAAGAAAAGAAATATCAACAGCTTTTTCACAGGGACAGTACTTTTTCTTATCTGGAACCCCACTGGGATGCAAATCAACGCGTGATATATATAACTGGCTTTCAATGTAGTATGATAACAAGGATAAAATAACCAGGATAAAAAGCTTGGAGATTAAATTTGTGTTGTTTCTCTTTATTCCAGCATCTGGTTTCACAGCAACGCCTTTTGATTCAGGATGAATCAGTGAACTTGTTGAGTCTGTACACATCCCCTTCTCTGCCCAACATTACCTTGGGACTTCCAGCAGTGCAACCTCAAATCAGTGTAAGTGGCCAGTCTCAAACCTTCCTGTCTACTTTTGCTTCCAGAAAACCTACTTTCTGACTATTCTCTTTTCTTAGCGTTTTGGAGCGTAAGCAATTCAGAGTAGGAACCAGACCTTTCTTTGCATCAGGCAACATCTGAACATTCCAGGGCACAACTTGAAAGCAATAATCATTCTTAATTGCAAATAAACAAGTGCCGGTGTGGAGCTTAGCTATGTATGGGCCACATGCATTGCATTTATGTCTGCAAATCAGAGAACAGATTTCAGACATGGTGGGAAGTATAGGAGGAGATCATTTAGTATAAAAATTCAAATACGTGATCACCGCTACTTGATGGATAAGGATCTTTAGATCTAGACCAAGTTACAGTAACCTAGAGGTGAAATCTGAGGCTCAGTAAAATATCTGAAAATTTTGCCACTGGTCAAAATTTACCTTTTTGGATTTCCAGTAAAAAATATAAAATTACTGATATAAATTATAGTGTGATTCTATACTACAATGTATAAATTCTGAAGAAATTTTTGCAATTTCAATTTCTTAGAACGTGAATTGGTAACTTCTATAAAAATACTAGGGGTGTGAGTACAGCTTTCCATGGTGTAAAAAAATAAATAAACACTATATACAATCCGCTATGGTTTGTAATAAGTGCTACTTAATTACAGTGCTAAATGTAGTTTCAAGTAAAAGTTTCATGTTATTTTATGGCTTTTTTCAGTGCATTTACCGTTCACACCCATAATACATTGCTGCTATCCAGCATTTTAACATCAGATATAGAACATTGCAAAGAAAATTGTGTAAGCTTTAAATCACTTCTCTAGAAGCCTTTCATGAGATATCTATAAGCAAATTACTGGTTTTAAATGATGGAAAAATTTAACTGATCGTGAAAAGTAGTGCTTACTTTTCCAGCTGATATGATCAAAAATTTCTTAGCTATTTCACAAAAAATATAACTAGCTTCAAAGTAATTTTATAACATTAAAGTGGAAATGAAAATATGTTTAATTTTCTCACTCAAATCATATGAGCTTTTGATGTGGTCAGCTGGCGCTAGATATTACTTTTGGCTTTAGAAAAAACAAAGAAGTGGATTTATGCAAAGAATGTTTATTTCTGTTACCAGAATAAGCAGTTGCAAATTGAATGTAAAGTTTACTTTGGTGTTTGTTTTTCAGGGAGGGGTGATAGCAGAGTGTGAAGTAAGCATACACCCAGAAAAATACTAGTGAAAACCTTGGTTTGCCTCATTAGAATTTATGGAATTTAGATTATCAGAGATACTGTTTTTACCATGAGATACCAGAAGTGGTTATCTACAAGCCTCAACATGCTTCATTCTGTTAGGTTATTATACTTGCTGTAAAAATTGTTATTCTGCTGTAACTGCTCTTTAAAGAAATAATATTTTTAAAACTAGACAAAGAACAAAGAAATATAAAATACATTTGCAATGCTGAAGGACCAAAACTTCCAAAAGCTTTAAATCAATAACTGTGCAATTTATAAGGGCACTTTAAAATGCCACACACATTCAGCAGCTCTTGATGATTCTGTAGATAAGAGTTTAACTATACAAATTTACTTTGCAAAGGGTAAAACTTATATTTGTGCTGTCCTTCAGGGAGTCAGGGAGTGCTCCAGGAAAAGTAATAGCTTCCCACTACTACAGGTAATTATTTTGCTTTGCTGATTGGCTTGCTGTCTGATGGAAAGTTATGTGAAAAACCAACTTTGCCTATTCCAAACTCAATGGAAACTATTTCCTCTGATCCCCTATTTTCCTGTGCAGGAGGCTGTGGGAAGGTCTTTAGGAATTTAAAGGACAGGTTTTGTCTTTTCATTAATAATGTTCTAACTGGTAGTTCCTTATGCTTTGGCTTTTATTACTGATTTTTTTCAAGTGGTTTCGTTACTCAGCTTCTCACAGTGTTACATTTAACTGGCATGTTCTTCCTCCCTTTTCATCTCACAAGGTGTAAGATAGGGATGTTAACCTTTTCTTCTGTATGTATTCATAAAGTATGACATAAGACCACCTAATCAAGCAGAGATATCAATGGCCAGGTCTATGAAAAGCAGTTACCAGTGCCGTTGTTCTTTGACAGGCTTCATCGTCATTCAAAGAAAAGCAGAAGGGGGAGACCCAGTCGCTCAGACAAGGAGTGGCCTTGGCTGGACAATATGGGGGGAGCATTCCTCCGTCCTCAGCTCATCCTCACGTTGCTTTGGAAGGAAAGCCAAATAGCAGCCACCAGGCTCTCCTGCAGCATCTGTTACTGAAAGAACAAATGAGACAGCAAAAACTTCTTGTGACTGGTAATGATCAAGGCTTTAACACAACAATAATTTAACATGTTTTTATTGACATTTATATTCACATTGAATGTGGTAATACAGATACTATATGTCCTAACCATTGGGAGAAGTGGAAGGGTGGGAGAAAAAAGGACAGCACCGTAGTTTTCCCCCTTTAGTGATTCTGCTCCAGTCTGTTAGCCTGAAAGAATTCAGTGATTACAGAAAAGAGAAAATGATTACTTCATCACATTCTTTTGCAGCTGCTGAACTTCCCAGCATGGTGAGGCACGTGGTACATGTCCCACTGCATCAGCGCTGATGCAAAGTTCTGCAATATACACCCCTCTTCTCGCTGAAAGCTTTCTGTCCTCTTAGAAATACTAGTTTGTTGTTCTTCACACGGGAGTGAAATGTCCCTGTTTTGCAGGAGCGGTTCCTCTTCATCCACAGTCTCCTTTAGCAGCAAAGGAGAGAGTCTCACCTGGCATAAGAGCTGCCCACAAACTGCCTCGTCACAGGCCACTGAATCGAACCCAGTCAGCTCCTCTTCCTCAGAGTACTTTGGCCCAGCTGGTCATCCAGCAGCAACATCAACAATTTTTGGAGAAGCAGAAACAGTACCAGCAGCAGATCCACATGAATAAGGTGAGTTCCCAAAGTAAGGAATTTCCAATAAACGTAACGGTTGAAAACTAATAAGGAAGTTTAGGTATCGGTGCCATGTGATCATGGACAGTAGACAGGTTCTTGCATGAGTATCTTGTTTATGCATAGTTGGTGTATACATTGCTATAGATCTTCATTTTCAGCTTTCTGAAATATACTACAAAGGTAATTTGTGGTTCTGGATATCGGTAAGAATACAATTCAACAAAAGAGTGTTCAAAACATCTTATAGGTTTAAATTACAGGTGGTTTCCTGTTGAACAGTAAATGATGCCTTAAAGATGACTAGATTTCTGTCCAACTTTTTAATGTGCACTTTTGAGCTTCAGCAGTCATTCCATTCAGCTGCCTTTGAATTGTATTTTAAGCTTTCTCATTGTGGACTAGTATGTGGAGTAAATACAAACTCAGTCGGGTGATTTAATTTATCTTTTTTGTGTTAGAAACTTATTAAACATCTGTATAATTTTTAATTGGCTTTTATCAAACCGACTTTTTCTTTGTAAGTCAATTAGTAACATGAAAGTTCATTATCTATATGGCAATATAAAATTACCCTATAAGGAGAAAGAGAAGAATGTGCTATTGCTAACATCACATACAGAGTTGAATTGTGCCCCTCTTTCCCTGTATTCCCACCTTATTCTGAGGGAGGAGAAAGAAGAAAAGAGACCATCCATTAATAAAGAAAGAGCAGCAGAATCTAAATAGATTTATCAGGAGCTAATGCTTCTACAACAAATGTGATGCTCTTCCCTGCTCTAAAATGAAAATATGCAAGTAATTAAATGCTTTTATCTGGAGAATGTTTTTCTGCACTTACTATGCAGCTTTCCAAAGATATTGATCGTGCATCTTTAGCTGTCTTCTTTTGTTTGAGGGTTACTTAATAACTATGTAGAAGAGGCAATGGCAAAGATGAAAAGCAGGGATTCAGCCTTTATACCTAAGAGAAAAGAAAAAAAAAAAACTCAATCCACCTTACTGGCTGAAATTCTCAGGGGGTACTGATTCTTTGGAATCTACTAAGAATTCCCGACAAAATTAGAAACAAACCTAGAGTTTAAGTACATAGTTTGTACAGTGGTTTGGTTATTAAATCTTGTCTTAATTAGGAAAAATGAAGACCAGAAAACTTCAAAGTTCAGAGCTGATCCTTGCATGTTAACCCCTCTCAGCTTGGGTGTTTTGATTACTCAACTAGGACTCCAGTTGGCTTTTCTTTGAGTATGCATTCCATATGTTTAATAAAGATGGCATATGTATATCTCATAGCCTCAGGTTTTGAAAATATTTCACCTGCCCTCAATTGTCTGAAGAGAAAAGAATTTTTACCGGTGAAGTACTGAGTCTTTGTGCTGTTTGTGGGTATTCACTACAAACCTATCAGTTCATGCATTCCTTACAAAGCATAGAACCCCACTGACGTGTTTTTGTTAGATCACATGCTTATTAACATAAATTCTACCATAGCATTTAAGGATATGTGCTGTAGCATATAGGTACATTTGTCCTGAATGTGAAAATTAGACTTGAATCACATAAACATATTCCTAGCCACATAGGACTAGGAATGCATTGCACCTCACAAGAACTAGGCTGGATAAGGAAGTAAAAAGACTGCAGTTGGTTTGGGATAATGCTTGTTTCAGTAACTTTTTTTTTATTCTGAGTTAAACTGCAATGAAAATATATGTTAAATAGAACAATTCCCTCTCATACTTGAAATATGCTTTCATTCTCACATACTTATTTGTGATAAAGAGACAAAACAATTCCTTCTTTTAAAATCTAGTGAACCTAGCTTTTATTATCCACAGTATAGGCTATACACATACGCAGATAGTAGAAATTTAAGTTTATCCTAGAGCCTTTCACTGCCTTGAACCTCCATAACCTGCTTCCTATGCCCCAAATAGCTTCTCAGTCTCCTTTATTCCTACTCCCAGAGCAGCTAGCCTTCGTCAGGAGGCTCAGTAATGAGGCACAGTAACTCATTAGAGCAGCAAACAGCTAAGGAGGAATAGGCTCATGCTGCAGCCACAGCAGTGTGTTATCTGAGGATGTGAGTGGTTTATCAGATTTTGCAGCGTCTAGGTTCTTCTAAAGCACCATTCCGAGAAGAACTGTTCTGATGAATAGTACTGAAAAATATCAGTGCTCTAATCGTGTATCAATCCTCTGCAAGTATACAGAGAGCCAGGGGCTTTCTTATATACTTAAGACACCTGATTTTTCAAAACTGGAATTTAAGGGCAGCCCACAGACAAGAGAATGAGAAAAGCTCAAATCAGGGAGTGGCCTTTAAATACTGAATTTAAAACTGTATTCTTTAACTTTTTATCTTAAAGGTTTAAATTCAACACCTGTGCCTTACATAAGGTTTTTGAACTCTGCTAGCATGGTGGAATATACTTTGCTCATTCTTAAAACTTACTTCTATTTGCAGTTGAAGTTATTTGTTTATTATATAATTTGCATGGCGTTACAATCAAACTGAAACTGCAAAGCAGTCATTTGAACCTTAGACCAGCAGATATTCTAGACCATGTAGCAAAGCAACCCAATATATTCTCATTTCTTAGGACAAGTTTGGGCATGTATCAAGTGAATACATTTGTTGTTTTCTGTTTTTCTGTCCCTCACTCTTCTGTTCATAGGCTGTAGAAGGAAATTTGCACAGAGGTGTAATTCCCTCCTTTTCAGGCATGAAAAATGCAGAGTGGTTTTTTTTAATACCGAATACTTAATACTTAATTCTTTTAAAACTTTTGGTGAGAAAAAAAAAAAGAACCATTTTAAACTGATAAGACTATGAAATGCCAGTTGATCAAGAGCTTAGAGCAAGTTAATACCTTCTTTTTCTTTTCCATTTCTCATTCTTTTTTTTTCCTTATGTTTAGGATTTGAAGTACTCAAAGCTTTAATGTATTTCAACTGAACCCAGTAGTTGAATGTTTCACCTGAATTAAGATGCTATGGCATGTGTCAGTACTCCCTGAAAAATGTTTTTGGTCAGATCTTTTTGGTGGGGATATAGGTGAATCTTGTTGTAGCAAAAAAAAAAGAGGAAGAGAGCAAGTTCCTCCCCACCCCATTGATCTTGTATTTATCTTGTATTAAAAAGCCATTTCTTTTCTTTGAGAAATTGAATATACTTCAGCAGCAAGCCAGTGCTGCTGTGAGGGTGATAACAAGCAAAATCTAACATAGGTCAGAGGTAAAGAATTCCCCTGGATCATTTCCATTCTGAAAAGAAACAAATCATTGCCAAGAGGTGTGCCTCTGTCCTTAATAACAAAGAGAAGATCCCCTATGGATTATTGCCGGTCAGCTGTCAGATGCCAGTCTTTTGATGTGGAAACGGTATACGTCTCCACTGAAGTCTGACATTTATACCTGCGGGATCTAGTATGCTGACCTTCTGAAAACATTCTGCAAATGTTGACTTCCCATTCAAAAGTAGGTAGAAACCCTCATCCCAGCTTTCTGGGGAAAAAATAATAATGAATGTGCAGTAACCTGAACTCCGCTTGTCTTAGGGAAGATCGGCTTTGCTGTTGTCAGCTTTAATATACTTCTGTCCAAATGACAGTTTATTTCCTCACAAGGCCCTTTGATCACCATTGCAGATCTTCATTCTGCTCAGTAAAGGGAGTCCAGAGTTTGAAACCCCCAGTTAAAATTATTTCAATCACCTACCAAAAAAACCCCACCTTAAAATCTTGATGTTATTTGTGTATTTCTGTATCTAGAAAGCTTTGACCCTGCCACTTGCAGAAAAAAGGGTGATTTTGGTGTAACTCATGTAAGCGCAAAGCCTCTAGCAGTAGTCTGCATTCAAGAAAATCTCAGAAATCATAATGTGAAGAGCACGTGAACAAAGCCCTCTGTCTTTAAAGGTTATTTTTGTCACGTATGATGAATAAAGGCCTGCCTCTGCTGAAGCTAAACTAGCACTGTCTTCACTGGGACCAAGGTTTCATTTGATCAGGATGAGAATCCTACATGCATTCTTAAAATAATGTATTCATAGCATTTTGACAATTTGTTTTCAATGGTAAAATCCTCCTCTGTATTAGAGTAGTAAAGGTTAAAATAATGGGGCAGTTGGTGGTGTGCACTTGAAGTATGGGAGCAGTATGGATAATATTAAAGCTTTGATAAGCAGTACAGGAATTTCTTTTTTCATTCTGGGATGTTAGTCTGTTTAAAGCATCTTTGTCTAGGGAACCAGTGACTGAGCAAGACTGTGAGGTAAAAAATCCATGACAAAAAATATATCAGAAGTGAAAATTCATTAGTGCTTTGGATGGTGATCGGAATCAACCACTATCTGCTAATAAAAAATGAAAACTAATATGGAAGTTTCTATTGATTTATTGATGGAAAAAATAGGAAGATTATTTGTTGTCAACAGGAATATTGAAAAGATACAGTTAACCCCAGTTCAATCATTCACATCTGAGTGATATTTAATGAAATACAGAAGACTGGATCAGATTCAGCTGGAGTAAATGAATCTAGTTTCATTAAACATATTACAACTGAGGTTTTGGCTTTCCAGCTTACACATCTGACTAGCATCTTTTGAAGGTAGCACATTTCTTTCAAATACTGCTTATAGCAGGGGATTGTTTGACCAAAACTACAGCAACAGTTGACTATGTGTGGAACTGAAAAATGCCCAGAGCATTTTCTCCTTTGCTGAGAACTAATGTTTAAGCCACAATGCAGAAGAATGATTTTGAAACCTAAATACATCCCTTAGAAACATTGTACTACGTGAGTAATAGAGACAACAGTAAGCAGGTACCAAGTTGTTTCAGTACACCTAAAAGCATACATGGCTGGTGAAAGTAATCTTGTAGCCATAGGACAGAAAGAGAAAAAGTGTGTTCCATAAGTAAGTACATGAGTTCTTAGAAACAATCACTATGTATGAACAATTAGGGAGCAGTTAATTAAGGGAAGAAATGTGTGGGGTGGCTGTTGCAGGATTTTGTGCTTTCTCTTTTTGTAAAGACGTTTTATTTAAAATATTGTATTTTACAAGAGCTTATCATTGCAAAGGAGAAACAAAGGTAGGAGCTGTGACTGAAGGACTTATCAAATGGTTTCTTGCAATGTCCAGATTATTTATACTTAGTCTTCCATTTTTCTGTAGAAGCAAGCAGGTTAGATTGTGTCTGATGTCTTTTTCAGTTGGACTCTTGCAGTTATACGACAGAGTTGATGTCTGTAAATGCTTCCTCTCCTGCTGCCACTATTTACTTTGGCTCATGCATATCCCTTACAGTTTAATTTCCTGAAAATAAAAGGGAAAAAAATATAGGTTATATTAGCATGAAACCATTTTTTCTGAGTGACTCCTTTAGTTGAAATACTAATAACAGTAATGTTTATTGCTTAAAAATGACCGATCTGTACAACTCTAATTTATTAGTGAAATAAACCATGGTTTTATTATTATTTTAAAATGTAGTCTTATTAAAACTCATATTGAGCAATCACTTTTTCAAAATCAAAAATATGCATTAAAATGAGGAGAAAATCCTGCTTGTACCTACAGATAAATTCAGAAAAAATGGTGAGTGGGGATTTAAAGTGAAAGATTTAAACATTAAGTGTAACCAGAAGTACCCAGCTGCACAGTGAAAGGGCTTGAGCAGTGTTTCATTCAGGACTCATTTTCTGCTATGTAATCCAGCTTTAGATAGAGAGATAAGATAGAAATACTGACTCTAAACTGATATCTTTGCATGTCTCCAGATACATAATTTTCCACGGTAGTACCAGGAGATATAGGATAAAAAAAGATGTTTCTGACTTAGGAGAACTGAATAGTCTCCTGGTAATGCTACTAATGTAATTACTGGAATAAGATGGGGCCAAGCTGCCTTTAAAAACCACTTTAACAAATATGAAAGCATGGTGGTGATACAGAGAAATGAGTCAGCTGCAGCTTAGCAGACTGAGCGGCAGGAGTGGTTTTTGGCTTTTGCTTGCCTTTGGCAAGCCATCTACCCGGTTTTATCATGCTCTGTCATAAGAAAGAACATGACTGTAGTGCCTCACAGCCCCTTGCCTGAGACTTAGTTAACTCACAACGTAAAGGATTTCTTTTAAAAAAGATTTTGCAGTAACGATGATAATATGAATGCACTTTGTAAAATCTACTGTGTAAATATAGAAAGACTTTCATTTCGCAGAGATGTAGAAAATTTAATTTGTTTAGCTCCTGTTGCCGAAGTCTGGAGCAAATCGCCTGCTGACTTCCATGGCGTGGGAGCGGGCCCCAGAAGAGGAACGCTGCAGACTGAAATGCACACAAATACCACTCCAGTCTCCGCAGCCCCCTTACGCGTGCTAGTATCACTCCACTGATTACATGCAAAAAGCGTTTGAAGGTGTTCCACGTATAGATTATATACTGCAGGCCATCACGTGTTGCCTCAAAAAGCTCAGCAGCAGATCTGTGCCATACAGCAGCGTGAAGAAAGAGCCTGACATAAAAGTGAAAAAGCATAAAAGAAAGGAGAGCAGTAATGAGCTAAATATGTGTCTTAACTTTGCTGCGGACATGCACTCATTTTCTCTTGGCTTTCCCTCCAGAATAACCCACCTGATGTCAAGTAACTGGTACATGGAATGGTTTACAGATGGATCAGCATCATGACTCTCGTAGCTGTATATGATTATCTGTCACACAGATGTTTCAGCTTGTATTTGTTTGCTAGCCGCCAGGCAAGCAGCCAGACCTGCCTTTCTTTCCCTGCTTGAGGAGCGGAGAGGGCTCGCCCACAGATGTTTAACTGAGCGACAGAGAGGGGTGTACCCAAGCTGAGCACACGCAGTTAGCTTCAGTGCCTTCTTGGTCAGCGTCATCCCCGGAGAAACAACTGGAAAAGATTTATGGGGTTGATCTGAGAAATTTTCCAGATGCTACTTAATAAATGAAGACCCTCTGCATTAGTTGCAGTAGTAAGGATTCCCCAGCTTAGAGCATGCCACCTGCAGCATGCAGGATACATGTGTTGTGATTTGCCAGTTATTACAGTAATGAAAAGGGATTTTTTTTGTTTGTTTGTTTCTTTTTTAGTAAGCCATGAAACTCCCATTATGCCCCCAAAAATTTAAGGTTTGCTGTGACCGAAGCCTGTAGACTTCCACTGTGGAATTTATTTCTCCACTGATGTGGCACTTATGTATCAAAGCATCAACTGGAACTGCACAAACAGATCTTTCAACTCCTCTTGTTGACTTTGTGGGAGTTCCTGAATCCAGCTGTAGCGTCTTGATCATAGTTTACATGACAAACCTGCCCTTCGCTGGGGTGGCATTTTTCTATATGCATTAGCAAGCAGAATGAAACTAGGTTTGTGACAGAATGGTATACTGAAGCCATCCAGTAGCTCAGCATATAGCACTAGCTACAACTCAGTTTGAAGAGTTGAGAGTTGGGGGGAGAGGGGAGGGCAGATGGGAAGAGGGACGTAGGTAAGAGTAATGGTAAAAGGCTTTTCCTCCTCTCGGTATATTTGACTTGGCTGATACAAATCAGTATTTGCTTGAGATCAGGTGGGCCTGTTGAGTAAATGATAATTACTCACTTGACCCTGCAGATGCTTATTCACGGGTCTGATTTGTGTCTCTTTCAACAAAGCAGCGATTTTTTTTCAGTTTGGGCTTTTTGGATTACATTTGGGCTATTTTGGAATATATTTACTACATCTTAAAACATAAACTATACTTGATTGCAACACGCAGGCATCTGGTACTTCAGCAGAGCTTTACAATAGCAGTTAATGGTGTAAAACCAGTATTGTCTGGGTATCTGTGTTACATCATCACTGCTGAAACAGGGATACCTGTACCGTGCACAACAAAAGCCAAAGTCTGTCTAGTCATGGACAGACATACTTGTAGTCTCTTTGTGCCACTGGAGAGGTGACAGCAGGTCGTTGTCACTGCTCCTTTGTCAACTTTTAGTGCCATCATACTTTAATTGATAGGGAAGCTTGTGTGAATATTCCCTAATTTGCCTGTAGCAAAATATTAACCGGATTAATAATTTTCTTATTTATTAGCATTCATTTATTATTTTGTGTTGTGGAAAATGAATTGTAATACAGTTAATTTAATTTCTGCAGTTACGTTTGAAGAGTATGAAGGGAGACTAATTCCTCTTGATTACCAGCTGTAACAGTGTAGCAGATGTGTAATGTTTTCATTATTCTGCCTTATTTTTAGTTTAGTATTACTGTGTAGCACTCTCTACATACATGGTATTTTCTACTGCAGAATAACAAGTGGCTTTTTTGCTTAGGAACTTTAGTTCTTTCTTCCCCTGTACATTAATATTTTAGCAATGCATAGCTACCTGGTTTTGCTGCAGAAGCTTTAATTTTGTCAGTGCAAATCTACTACTTCTCGGTGTTTGGCATCAGTGAAAGGAGTCAATAGCTGTTCCCCCCCCCTTCTCTTTCCAGATGCTCTCCAAGTCCATTGAGCAGCTCAAGCAGCCTGGCAGTCACCTGGAGGAAGCTGAAGAAGAGCTTCACGGCGATCACTCGATGCAGGAAGAGCGAGCTCCCGCCAGCGGTGCCAGCATTAGGGCTGAGAGCAGCAGTGCTGGTGTGGATGACAGAATAGGACAGCAGGTTGGGGCTGTGAAAGTCAAAGAGGAGCCGCCGGACAGTGATGAGGATGTTCAAACCCAGCAAATGGAATCTGGGGAGCAAGCTGCTTTTATGCAACAGGTAATAGGCAAAGATTTAGCTCCAGGATTTGTAATTAAGGTTATTATCTGAACATCACGTGCATTTTCTAGGCTTTGATAAGCAACTGTGTTTTGATTCACTGATCTAGCAAATCCTGATTTACTGTTCAAAGAATCTAAAAAAGTCAGAAGTGTTGTATGCACACTTGAAAACATAGTGAAGCTCATCCTTATGGCCACTAATTGAGAAAATACCTGTTGCAGTCAATTATTCTACCTAAATCTTTGCATAATAGCTGATAGACTTTGTATTAGCCAGGATTACATTACGTCGCTTAGTTCTAGTGAAAAAGAACTCGTATCACCTAGCTTGTTGAGATCAGCAATTGCTGGAATTAGTTTCCAGACCTGATTGATGAAACATTCTTCTCTGACTTTGAATCCTCTGACTTCTGCTTTCAGCTATCTGTATATACTGTATCATACTGTAGTCTTGAACACTGTTAACGTTAGGGTATTTTTTTCCCCAGTAGACAGGTACTGACTGCTATATCAGTGGTCCCAGGCTGGTGTATAAAGTAAAATTTTGAGAAGAATACAAGGTGGATGTAAAGAGGCAAGGCAAGGCACTGTTTGAAAATTGCATTGTTTTCTTTTTTTTGCACTGCTTAGTTACTATTTCATTCTGTCTTATTTGATGATACTGTCTGAGAGACATCCTTAAATGAAGCAGATGCAAGTACTGGTGAGAAGCAAAATGCAGCATTAGGTTCCAGTCAGTTCTTAGGATATTTCAGGAAAAGCACAGAACTGTTATCATTATCATCTGATATCCTATCACTTGTTTTTTTGTTTTGTTTTGTTTTTTTAAAATAAAGACTAATCATACAATATTGCATAACCTTTACTGCTAGATCTCATGGACAAATACTAAAATAAGGACTGCGCATAACATGCCAACTTGGCAAAAGGAAACTTCAGACTGGCGGCGAGCATTTCACCAAAGCTGAAAAGCGCGGTGCGTGCGTGCGGCCAGCGAGCTGGCGTCCCTTTCCCTCGCTGTAAAATCAGGCAGAGCCAGGCTGGATGCAGTGGAAGGCCCTGTTTGTTTAAGTCCATACTTTGTCAGGTCCCCGCTGTTCTCCTGCAGAAAAGTGATTTTGGGAGGGGGGACAGGAAATGCCTTATGGAAACAGGAAGCCCAAGTGATTCATGTGCTGAGGAATGCGGGGCGGGGGGTGGGGGAATGGGGCAGCGCTCCCTCTGTTTTTAAAGGCACTCTATGAATTGATTTATTGTCAAAGAAAATAACAAAGCGAGTAGGGAAATTGTTAAGGAAGCTTTCCAGTGAAACATTTCCTTCATATTCCCTTTTGATATGTTTACCTTGTTTTATAGGTTTACTTTTGTTAAGCTAGTTAAAGATTCATTGTATTAAGATCCCCTTTAATATGGATAATCCCAAACTGACCTGGAATCCTTGTCAGGTTTTTTTTTTCTATTAAAAATATTTATATTTCTAAAGCTGAGGTATTTTAAGGTGCAGTATCCTGTTTCAAAAGAGATAGCTGTTTTGCCAAATGTAGAAATTGTTCTAAAATATGTTATTAGGATGTGTTGTTTACATTATGCTCTACTACTATTCAGTCTCTTATAAAATGTTGCAACTTCTAAAGATACATTATCTTTTTTCCTAGAAGGTCTCCAAACAAATGACTAAATAGTTGCTATAAAATGACAGGCCTCCTGAAACATAAAGATCATCCTAGATAGGAAAGATTTATTAATTGAGAAATTACAGGTGATTTATATGTGTGCTTCATATTTGAACAGAAATCTTTCTCCATTTTGATGAAAAAAATCACATTCAAAAAGTGAAGCATATAAAAATGAAATTATATGTTTTTCCCATTATGTATAATTTTAATTTTCTTTGAAACCTAACCAGCCTCATCAAAAAGGGATAGTGCATCTTTTAAAATACATTTTATTTGGGGAGAAACTTGCAAATGAGAAGACTTTTGTACAATACCACTTCAAAGACATGTATTCACAAGGGACAAAAGATACTTTTATAACGTCATTCAGGTGAGAAACCCCAATACGTTAATGAACTTTAATTTCAGAATCTTTCAAATTTGGATAAAATTAAAATAGAGAAACTACCTGGAACCAGTGAAAAGGAAAACTGGGTTTAAAACACCACATTTCTAATTGATAAATGTCTCTTACATTTTAAATCTACTGTATTTATTATAATTTACACCCTTAGAGGTGATCTCTTGTTTTGTGTTGTAAATATATTCTGTTTGTATGTTCCCTTTTTTTGCCTTCTGATATAAGTCTCTTCCTTTCTCAAATAAAGTTTTTTTTTAAAAGATCCCCTTTCAGATATCTGACTTTGTGTAAAGTTGATAACTTAGTTGTGCTTTTGCTTTGTATAACCAAATATGTTTGCTACACATTGTTGAAACAATTCAAGCTTTCAGGAGCAAGGTTTTTATTCCATGATTCTTACAATGATTACACAAAGTCTTTTTTTGGTCTCTTGTTTTATCCTACATCAGCCATTATAAGTTTTAATGAATGTGGAAACAGTATTGATGCATGCTCATTTTCCCATCATGGCATTTGTCTTGAACACATGATCATATATATATTGTACCATATAGGAAAGGTAAAGGCGAATCCCAGTTTCTTGGCTCCTAATTATCCAAAATTTGGATAAGGAACCAAATCATTTCCATAACACTTCTAAAACCTGCCTAGAACCCAAAAGGTGCTGAGCTGAAACTGAACTTATACTGACCTCCTTGATATTCCTCAAGACCTTTCCAAAACTCGAGTCCACCTGTAAATATGTTGGGGAGGAAGGAACCCTCAGACTTCCCAGACTTTAAAGCAATTGCGTGAGACAGTGAAGTCCTACTTTAGAGAAACACCAAAGCGCTTCCTTGGAGATGTTAAACACTTTACTGCTTTGTGACATTTCCTGAACTTTGCTTCAAATCTATAAAGAGAAATAGTTTGTACTGCAAACCCATCTCTGTTGCTAAAATGTATGAATTATTACCACCAAGAGAGTTCAGAAAATTGATGCATTCTAGCTCTTCTGACTGTTCATTTAAATTGCAAAGGATCTTAACACCTTAGATTCTGGTAAAATTTTAACTAAAATAAAATTCTTTCAGCAATATAAGTATGTTACAATAAATATTTCCATAAATCAAATTTAATTATTTTCAGTCATATAACAGCCAAGTAATGTCATACACAAAAAAAAAAAAAAAAAAAAA
>VXBL01002269.1:101802-152847 GCA_013400195.1 Aramus guarauna
AAGACAAGTTTTAGGTTAGGAAACTTAACTAGCATTAACAGTATAACATTATACTGTTTGCCCCGTTGATTATTATGTGGATAGAATTTTGTGCCTATAAGTAAATCATGCTTTCAACAGTGATTTTATTGAGATGCCTTTTGTCTAAATACTCCTGTCAGAATTAGAAGAGCAGCCATAAATGTTTTCAATTTGCAACATTCCTGTTCTGGAGGCTACACCTAGATTTTTATTTTTTTTCCTGAGTTGTTTACCATGCATCAAAGCACCCATAATGAAGAAAACAATCATAATTTAATACAATTCACAAAATTTATCTTTTCCAGGAAAGCTGTGCATCTCTTTTTTTTTTTTTTTTATTTTTCCCTTTGGAACGATAGATGCTTATTCTGTCTTGTTGTCCAAAAAATAAAGGCAGTACAGCTGCCAATTTAGAAGTAATTACTACTAAATGAGGGAAAATGCTTCATAATATTTATATCAAGACAGACACAGATTACTGGAATGTAGATACCGCAATGTTAACCTTGTTTTCATCTCCTCGTATTAACAAAATAGGATTAAAAGCTGAATGTCTCAGCAAAGCAGGAGCACTCCCGACACTACCACCACTCATCCCTCCTATTCAGCAATTCATTCGTGCACTATCGTCATCCCATCTTCATTATCATCAGGATCACTAAGACTTACTCCATGTTACTTAAGCCAACTATACCCTGTTTTTATCTTCACTGGCATTCTGAGGTAAAAATCTATAAACATTAGTCCTAAGCACCAATCTAAAACTGTTTACTTATTTCTCCCCCTTATGAACACTTCACAATTTACAGCCAAAATTAGCTAAGCCAAGTTAATTTCCTTATTGTATTCTGTCCCACTAGCAGCATGTCCTACTTATCCACTTAAGAGATGTTTGTTTGCTTTTCATTTATTTGTTTAGTTTCTGATTTCCTTATGCAGTTCCCATCATCTGGGTGGTAGCAGGACTCCTGTACCTTGTTTCTCAGTGGAGGAGTATGGTTTAGAACATTGTATGCTGAATTACTGTTCAGGCAAACAGAAGAAGAGAATCCTGGATAAAATTATCTTCTCTGTGCTAGAGCAATAATCCCAGTGATTTTTGTGGAATTTTACCACTCTGTTAGACACTGTGCTTTGCGTTTGGTAGACTTTGTGCTTTGCATTTGGTTTGTTTTTTGTTTTGTTTTGGGTTTTTTTTTTCCTCTTTTAACTTGGCCTAATGTGGAATTAGATTTAAAGAGAAAAAAATACAATTAGCTCACAGTTCATAGCGGTTGGAAAGGCTGGGTTTCTTGGTCGTGCTCGCTTATGCACACAAACAGGACTGGGCAGGGGCATCCTGTAGGCGTGTCCTGGTTTTTAGTCCCCATTTGCTGAGCTCAAGTGTCGGACTCCTGCTTACTTTGATTCTGGCCCCATAAAACTCATCCAGCCCATACAGGGTAACTTCCCCACTACCTGTGGGCACGCAGAGCTGTTGGAGACCCCCACAGGCTGCTTCAGCAGCAGCTGGGAGGTAAAAGGGTACTAGCTTGAAGTCATCCAGCAATCTCTAATTCTCTGTGATGATGACAGGAGGGCCTTAGTCACTAGAGTTGTTTTGACAGACCAGATACTTACTGGTAAGTCATTCAGTGCCTTAATTAGCTGATTAAATGAGATCTTTTGAATCTGGCTGTGGACCCCTTGTTGCATTTGTTTTACTTTCCATAGCTGTCTTGAATTAACTGTAAAGACTCTTAACAGTACATAGCCCTGAAATACAAGGGAGGTTGATTGGAGGATACACTGCTAAAAGTACCCATTGGCACACTTGGACCTTCCAAGGTGGTAGCATGTTACAACATTTCTGGCCTTGAGAAATACTGTGAAGGGCCAGATGAATGGAAGTGTACGTTTTGAACAGTGTCAGACTTCGAAATAAACCTTCTACTACTTCCTCAATGAGGTTGCAACCACAGTCTTATATGTTCTAGCTCAATTCACTTTTTTTTTGGTAGGCTACCTTAGTTGTCTCCTTTAACGGTGCAGCCAGTAAGAGAGGCACTAACCTTGTACCTTTCTGCCCTTCCCCAGGTGTGTTGAGCGCACAGTCCCAGTACAACCCCTACATAACACAAGCTGGCACTATGACTTCTTGGCTCAAACTTGAGCCATAGACTATCTGGATGGAGGCAGTGGGCAAAGAGCTGTGTAGTTGGATTTGTTTTGGGAAAAATTTTCATTCACCTGTGTAAGGGGAAGTCTCATCTGAATAGTTAGGCAGTTTTCTGTCATCTTTGCTCTTAAGGGCATGACCATCTCTGTCAAGGTTCTAACTGTAGTCTTTAAAAGTTATGCCACAGCAACAATAATAATTTTTTTTTATGCCAATGCTACGTGAAAGTGCATAATAATTACAAATAATTGTTCTTTCTCAGTTGGATTTGAAAATGATCCATTTTTTTCAGAAAGTATCCAAATCTGCTTTCTTAATGATCACTAAGGAGATTATTATTTTTGTTTGTGTCTCCTATTGTAAACTTTCAGTTACAGAAGTCAATAAGACTTACTTTGTCACGTAATTGAATCAAGAACTGAATTGTCTGACTGAATGTGTGGCATTGCAATATAACCAAGATACGTCATTTCACTGATACCTGCACAGGATATTGTTGATACTACTATTATTTTTTGATCTGAGATTTTTTATGCTGCTTTTCCTTATGATATAGCACCTCGATACTGTTGTTACTGTTCCCTTTTGTCAGAGAAAGTGGGGGCAACACTAGGCAAAATTACTTAAATCAGGGATATGTAACTAGCATGAATTGAAAGTCTGTAAGTCCAAATCCCAGTAATTATCACTTCACACGCTGACAGTCAGATGATACTACTTTCATACCATTGGGCAATTTATCATTTCCTCTGTCAGACAGCACGGGGTTTTATTATTGTTGTCATTGAAGAGCATTATGTGTTCTTGGAAAGCTGCTTCTTTAAAAGCTTCATTTTTGGAAGAATTCTGTTTTGACCTCTGAATGTCACTCTCTCTGTGGGAAACATGTACGTACACACACACAAGTTTTCATTTTCTTCCTTCTCTTAAAATATGGGAGTGACTAAATGCACACCTTGGTATACTGCTGGCTAAATCTTCATAAAACTCTGCTGTTTCATGTCCTGGAAGACCAGGTCAGCCTGAATGCCTTTGAGACATGGGTGCTCTAATGCAGAAAGCAGTACGTAATCCATCTCCTCTCAGGTTCTGGCCTGTGACCTGTGGATCCCCAGGAGAGCAGGGAGAAAGGAGGTCTTTCTGTTCATACTGCCTGTATTTTCTCAGCAAAGGGTCTTGTGCAAATTACAGCTATGAGATTGCAGCAACACAGCGCTGGCAAGGACGTAAGGCAGCTTTGCTCAGGTTCTCTGTAAAGCAGCTAGTGAAGCACGAAGGCTTCAGTCTCCAATCCCTTCCTTAGTCTTTTCCTTTTGCTCCCATCAAGAAGGGCAGTGTGATAGTCTGCAGACTTTTGAAGCAGATCTCTATTATTGAACAGACCCAGAAGGAGCACAGGACAGAAGTGCAGTTGGGAAATGCACTCCCTCTGTGTGCAGAGGAACAGCTACCAAGACCAGCTGCTTCTAAGGCTTGTTCTCCTAGATCTTCCTCTACTGAAGATACGCACTGAAGAGTTACTACACATCAGAGAGCATGGCTCCATCATTCAGCTACCTGACTGCACACAGGGACAGGTGGTGATGAGATTTCCCTCATTTCTCATCCATTTTGATACCTTGCCTTAGGTGTCCCAAGCACATCCTTTGACATCTTCCTTTCTTTCTAGAATTTTTTGATTTTCACCATTTACCTACATTTGTACAGGTCTTTTGTCATAGTTCCATATTAGTTTCTGCATAGTTTAGTTTTATTTTTAGTTGTCTGAAGCTCCTGACTTTATAGAGAGAGCTTCAAAGCTTCTCAGCTAGTGTTTCTGACGTAAAAAGAAAATGGCAGTGCTGAGTACAGGTGCCATCACCACAGGCTCAGCCCAGGGACACCTGACTTCAATAGCTCTGATTTGGCCATTTCTGCAGGTAATTAGGTCTCACTAAGGACGGCAATGATTTCAGTTAAAATACATGCAGCGTAACACTTTGTGCTATGTGAGCAAGTTTTTTCATAAGGATCTCCATCCCTTTTGAGGCAGGCCCTGAGAACACAAGCACAGGCACCCACAGGACCAGCAAGAGAAAAGGGACAGGAGCAAGATTCATTCCTGCAGCAAGAGATTGCAAATGCACATGGGAACCGTTACTTACCCGTGCTGATGGATAATGCACTAACCAAGCAGGCTGCTCTTTTTCCCCAAGTCCTCTCTGAGAAGCTGGATTTTAACTGGCTGCTTTCAAGTTAATGCCACAATTATACTAGCTTGGACCCTCCTATAAAAGAAGTAATCCTTCTTTCACCTCTCTGGCCCTTTCCCTCCAGCTTTTAATGAAAGAAAAAGACTCAAAGCACATTAGCTGTTTCATTTTCAAGTTCTGCTTTCATGCAAGAATCTGTAACTTGGTAAGAAGCTATACCCACAGGAGCACAGCTTTTGTGAGGCTGCTGTCATAAAGGTGAGCTGCAGGTGGTCACCACAGAGAGACAGTTTCATAACACAGTTTCCTTCATAGATTTGGTTTTCAGTACCAAATCCTAGAGGCTATGTCTAAGTGGATCATTTAAGCCAGAAAGGATACTGTGAATTTAGCTGGTCAAGGATAGATAGAAGTCAGTGCTTGTGGTTCGCTTTCTTACTGTCATGGCCACCTGCACATTTAGTGCCATTGCAAAAGGCTGGATATTAACTTAGAGACAGTACTCAAAGTGGATTAGGTACATTAGAGAAGAAAAAATTTTGGAAGTTCTTTACGTCATCTTACTAGGATCAGCTCTACTGTATCTCCCTCTCTTCTGCATGATTACTTCAGCTAGTAATTAAGGAAATCACAAGACAGGGCACATAATGTTTGATGCATAGCAAGTTATTATTCATGTAGTGCTGGTGTTTCCTATTTTTTCTTTCTTCTGCTTTAATATGGACACAAAGTATTGAATAGAGAAAAAAAAAACAAACCACAGACTTTTCAGGTGAAGGGTCTAGAAACAGAGGAGGATTTGGCAAGTTGGAAAGGAGTGACACAATCCCACCAAGGTTAGTTCCATACAACCTGCAGAATCCTGTAAATGCAACAATAACTTATGTCAAGAATGACCAATATATACATATTTTGCTCTTCTGTGTTACATAATTCATCCATTGAACCAAGAGGTTGGGCATACCAAAACCAGGAGATTCACGCCTTGCAGCTGACTACACAGCCAAGATACGCCATGCAAAATAAGAAGCTGGAAAAGACTGTCTCACACCTTGACCCCTACCAAAACTCAGACCCACTCCTCACCTATTGCCTTCTCCACAGATCTCTATTACAGTGCCATTGCATCAGCAACGAACAACTACTGGTCACTACTGCTGCTTTACTCGATCCCTGCGCTGCATAGCTTCTGAGAAGTGCTGTGCTGGAGGAGGTCCTCAGGGCTTACAGCAAGGTCTTTGGAACGAGGAATAGGAACCAGGACAGGAAAAACAAAACTGTCCAAGTCGTTTGGTCTAAGTAATTCATCAAGGGCATCGCCAAGGGCAAAACTGAATTACTTTCTTTAACGCTGGCAGAAGGCACTGGGCTCAATTTCACATGCTTTCATAGGTCTAAGGACAAAACAGCATTATAAGAGCAAAGAAATGCTACCAAGTTCTCTCTATAGGCTAAACTGCCTCGATGCCACTGAAGCAGCTGTGGTGGTTCACAAAATGGAGGCTTGTGTCCCTAAAATGGATGATGCTGGAGAAGCACCAAAAGGTGAAAGGCAGAGCTGCTTTCCAAGAACATATTTTGCAAAATCAGAACAATTATGCCCAAAGCTACCACAGTGTTTCTTCCTTTCAGCAAGTAAGTCCTCACCAGAAGCTTCCCCACTCCTTCTCCCACCTGTGGCCATCCTGCAGTTGCCCCATGGTGCATCAGCCCCCTGCCAGGCTCTCCAGATTTCCCCCCCTTCTGACCATCAGAAGGCGTCAGAGATCCTCTCAGGAAGGGCAACGCACCTTTAGTTACTGCTGCTTCATACGTGCGCTTGGCCAGCCCATGGCAGGGTTGGCTCCTGGCAGGGAAGGGGCAGTGGCTGGAGGCCAAGGCCAGCCAGGGAGCAGATGGAGCGGTCTCCTCCTTACTCTGGCACTGCTGTGGGATGTAACGGTGAGGGGAGGCAGAGGAGGTGAAGCAGCAGCCATAAAACATCTTACAGGACACCTTGTAGTTAGGCCTGGGAGCTCTCCTTGGCTTGGAGAGTAGCTCCGTCCCCTCCTGAGGATGACAACATTACTTCAGCCAGAGGCTCCAGATTTCTACCTGCTGCAATGAACTTTCTCTATTGTCTTTGTTCTCAGAAGACAACATGGTAACAAGGGATTAACTGCTTTGCCTTTTAACTGATCAGTTTAACATATTTTATGGAAAGCTCAGGCTAAACAATTTAGGTTGAAATACACTGATCCTTTCAGGGAAAGGAAGAGTTCAGACAGTTCAAGAAATTGTGTTTAAAAAAAAGAAAGCTCTGCCAGCAACTACCAACATGAGTTGTTGGTTTTCACCTTCCTGTCATTGTGTCCTTTAATTATTTTAGATTCACTGTTAAATACAAGTTTTCCTGATCAAATAATGGAGATTAGCTGGTACAGAAAACATTCAAAGGAATAGAAGAAAAAAATCCCAATTCCTAATTCTCTGTACTGACTACATCTTGAATCTCACTTCAATAGCTTGAGAAATATTGTAACTGCTGAAGATTGAGCCAAGAGTATCAAAGTTCTATCATCTTTGATACACTACTTTTTAAAGATAAATTGACATTTATTTTTCCAGCTAGAAGCTAGTACTTTGATATCATTGAATTATTATCAATTATTAAACTTAATACCATAGTTCAGTGTGAGACCTGAAATTGGAAGCACTGAAGTTTCTGTTGTTTCTTATCTGAGCAGTCTGGGTCAAGGAGATAGATAAAGTGAAGATAGAATATCTAAAATGCTTATGAAATTATCTAGTGTATATTTCATCAGAAAACAGTGAGATAAAATTTTAATTCATTTTCATGGACAGGTTTTCATGTGCTGAGATGGTTTTTCCCAAACTCTTAATTCTCTTCATGCTAAAGAGAATGCTGCAGTCTTCAGCATTTATCATTTATAGAAATGTTCCTGTATGTCATCTAAAAATCTCAAGGACTGGACATTTAAACCAGTGACCTCACTGATTAATAGCTCCTTCGAAACTGATCTGCAGCCTTTGCCCCATTGTGCAAAAACATAACAAAACAGAAATACCAGTGATTTGATTTGGCATTATCAACCACTGAAAGATGAGTCAGGAACAGATTAGCAAGTGTTCTAGTTGATCTTAACAGTGCAGTGAGAAGTAAATTCAAGGATGACAGATGATCCCACTGACTAGCAATTCTTCTAACTGTATTATAACATGGATAAACTTGCTGTCTTTTCTAACAACTGGCCACGAAAACAAAGTAATTTGAGTTCATATTGCTGTGGAAAACAGAAGTGAAACAAAATTTCCTCTTTAATACAAGTTTGGAAGGCTTAATTATTGCAAAAGACTGACATAAATATGTGATGATCTCAGTTTATAAGGTACCCAAGATGTTTCTCTTAACTTTACTGGGAGGATTTTATTTTTGTCCTCTGAATCAGAGCATCAGCACTACCCTCCAGTATAAACCCAGTAATTTTTCCTGAATGTTCACATGCTCAGGGCATTTTGAGCTGCACCTTTAAAAATAAATAAGGAATGAACTTGTTTGGCATTTCAGGCCAATGACCAAAGCCAGGGAGCCTGGTGAGTACGCTACTATATTCCCTTTAACTTTATTTTTGTGGGCATTATGCATTTTTAAAATGGTTATACATTTCCCTGAACCAATGTAATATAAAAGATTTACTGTTACAGTTTGTGTGTGGCCAGGCAATGGCATATGGAAAACATGTTTCCTGCTATTTAATTTAATTACTCTAATCACGTGCCAGCCCCGGGCATGTCATTCTGGACCTCTGAGGCTCTTTGTCTGTCAAAGAGATGGACAATATCTTGGCTTTGTTTAGTTGCTCTGCAGGCTGCAGATAAAACCACTGAAATACTGACTGTTTGTTTAACCAAAACTTTGCATTTTAACCATTTGGCTTTGATTTTTTGTTTTACAAGAAAAGATGACATTTTGGCCTTGGTGAGCTGAAAAGGAAATATTAGGGATATGAAGAAGAACTGTCACTTTCAGGGCTTAATAGATGAAAAAGAATACTCTAGCCTTCTGGTCAGAAATCAGCTTTGTTAGCAGAAACTTAAGACGTGCATCACTGTTATTTTAGAGTTGCCTGTTAGCAAGGGCAGCTGGAAAAGTCCCGTTTATAACTGCTCCTTTCTAATATGGTTAGCCCTTCATTCGGCTGTTTCAGTAGATTTTAGCTTCTTGCATTTTAATAGATAAAACTGTAATGGGTAAAACTAATTACGATTCCATAGCAAATAATCATACCAATGATGTTGCATCCATGTATGAGTTAGCTTTTGTGTTAACACTCTGCAGTTATTTTTATGTAAGAAATACCTGCAAATTACAGCTTTAAGTCTTTTGACAAAAATTTAAGAGCAGATAGGCAGATTACAGTACTTCATTCATATTTGAAACCCCAAATCTACAGAGAAATTAATCACACACTTAGCTTTAAGTATGTGCTTAACACCACCACTTCCTTCAGTTGCAAGTCAGTGCTCAAGTCCATGTTTTCCTGAATCCAGAAGTGATACTAATCAGTACTTTAGACTAAGTGAGGATGTAATTTCTAACAATCACATTGTTGGAAGAGGAAAGAATAGCTACACGTATAAAGACTTGACTATTCTTACATTTTTTGGAAACTGAATGAACTTCAGTTACCATGAGTTTCAATATTTAATTAATCTACTTCTTTATATGGAGGTGTGCCAGTGTCCTGCCACAGTAGTTTTCAAGCTACTGGTAGTGGGTAGCAGAAGGTCTGTGAATATTCTCGAGTGGTCCGCACCATCAGAGGGAAACATTGGATGGGATGCAAAAAAGGAAGGTGTTCATTGGAACAGAGTTCACGTATTTCTGATATTTCAGTTTATGGTTCTGCAACTGGCTTGACTTCCGACCCTCCCCCCCCCACCACCCCGTTTTCTAGCTGAATCAATGAGAGACAATAAATAAAAATTCTTTCCTCTAAGTTGCACGGTACAGCAACACAAGAATTAAAAATGTCGTTAGTATATACTGAATTACAGCTCCTGTCCCTTTAGCTTTGAGCTAGCCACTAGATGACACTACTTCCCACTTACTTAACAGGTGTGGGCCTACGCTCCCGTCTTCCCACATCCTGGTTCATGTATTTACATGCTTTTCAACCAAAGAACTTCAAAAAAGAACATTATACAGGAATTGCCTTCACCACTATACATTTTGATGAATTTTCTGGTTTGCGTATATACACGTAGGTATTTAGGTGCGTGCATGAAGGTACATAAACAAGCATTACAAGCAGTGCTCGTGTGTCTTTGCATGATTTATAGAAAACAGGTATTATAACTCACTGTGTGAGTCTTTAGGGTGTTGTAACTTACCAAGTGTTGATGACAGCTCTACTTAAAAGAAACCAGAGGAACTCCAAGAAAAACTTAATAGGCTGGAGTTTGTGGAGAACACTCCCATTGCCCCCTACCTCCCCCACTCCCCCCAAAAAAGGGATACTACACTGACTTCTCTAGAGTGATTCTTGAAGGACTGAGCATGGGGGGGGAGGGGGGGAAATCATGCTGAGGAGTGAGGAAAGAGCAGGAAAGTCCAAAAATGACAAACTGGAAGGAGGAGGAGAAAGACGCAGAAGGGCTGTCATGCATAGCCATAAGGTTGCTGCTGTGGTTTTTAAATTAGGGACAATGAACTTTCCAGAAGGATGTGTGGAAAGAATCCCACATTTCTAAAAGCATGATTTTCAGAAATCCAGAAGCTCCAGATTACTTGAAAAACAGCTCCTCCAAAGTTACATTTATCCTACTAAATTGCATGCACAGGAGTACAAGGATATGGAAGTGGAGAAACAGCACCTTCAGATACACTTTGGTGTTTTGCCATTGTGAACAAGCTTCTTGCTTTGTTAAGATTCATCTCAATGATTTATAACACATTTATTCTACATATGCTATAACTGTAATACATGCATAGTATGATTATACTTCATTTAAAGAGTATTTCAAATGGCCATACTAAAATACAGCTTTAAAATCTGCCCATCATCTACTAGTGTGACCATGTACTACCCATAGTCAAAGCAAAATTAAGAATTACTTTTTGGTTTAGTAATCTAAATTTGAAATATTAAAAATCTTCTTCATTTTACATCTGTTTTGCTCCTGATCCCCCCGCAACTGTGGCAGTACGGGTTGGGTACAGCCTTATCCTCTATCACATTAGCCAAGTACTTCCGTACTCCTGTCGAAGGGAACCTGCAAGCAGGGAGGGTGAATCTCCTTGACAGGATACTCTGCTCTGTTTACATTTCACATTCTATCACAACCCATTATTTTAGCATTATTTCTTCTGTTTTAATGCCAAGAGCTGCTACTAAAGTGTAGCAATGCTCTGCAGTCATGATGAAGTCATAATATGAAGTCAATATACTGTCTACCTAGAACTGGATGAGTGAGAAAGGTATTTCTGCTGACAAGCTATTTCTGTTGTGTCAAGTTTGTCATAGGAGATGCAAGTTCAGTTGCTGATTTGTAGCACTTCAAGAAATTATATTGCCTTAATAGCGTCAGTTTTGCTGTACCTATGTGACAGTTCAGTGAATGTAAAGTTTCCTGTAGTTCTGTTGAATGTTTGGGAATTGTATTTACAGATAAAGTCTATCCCATTCACAACCAAATTCTTCCGGGTTACAATAGCGTACGTTGATAGTCCCTATAAAAGAGTGGTGATACACCATAGACAGGATCGTGTTTGCAAACTTACGTTTCTAAGTCATTTTTCAACAACAACAAAAAGATAAGTTTATCTGTTTGCAACCAACTTAACTAGATTCACATAAGAACTGTCATTTTTCTCAGCACTTTAAGGGTGCCCAACTCCCCAGGAACAACAATGTCTGGAATCAAGGCTACCTAAATTGCAACCATAAGCAATGTAATTAAAAATCAAAGGTATAGGTTTATCCTGTGCATGTATTATTTGGACAGGTTAATTTATTGGGATTATGGAACTGAGGAGAAAAGACATCTAATTTTAAGCATAAAATAAGAGAAAGGCTGAGAAATACCATGTCAGCCAGAGGTTTTGCTTGTTTATTAAAATACTGTCATGTATTTAATCTAAACAAGTGTAATTACTTTTTCAGACTTTGATTTCCTCTGCAAATCTTGTGCTCTTATGTTTAATTTAGACAGGACATTTACGTGAATTGCTTTTTTCACCAATTTCCTACAGTTTCTTAAATTTGTCAGTAAAGCTTCGGCCTCCCCTCCAAAGACTGCTTAGGAAGAGAAAAACCTCCCCACTCTGTTTGTGTCTAAGCGTGAGCTCCAGGAAGGTTTGCTAGAGTACACAAAAGCAGGCAAGACAAGAAAGCAGCTTATCTTCAGACCTGACTTGCCGCAGTAAGAAGACCCTGGTGATGTATATGTTACCTGTGTAGGGACAAGTTCCCTGCCCAGTCTGATTGTAAAAAGCACACAGTGTGAGCTTTTGCATTGCTTGTGAAGGGAGAGAGGGGAAAAGAAAAAAACCCCACATTTTAAGTCACTTTTCTTCTCTCCTTCTGACAAAAGGACTTCAACCTAAGTTATAGCAGCCCAAGAACTGCAGTCCTTTGGGGCTTGCCTCTTCCCTTTCTCAGGGCTGGGAGCCTTAGGAGGAAAGCAGCTTGGTTATACCTGCTATGCTTGTGGAAAAGAAATTATGCTGTAATGAAGTTTCACTCTTGCCCTGTAGCAAAGGATTTCTTGTTAGCTGGATCTCAGATGGCAGCAGGAGAAACAAAAAAAAAAAAAAAATCTTTCCCCAAGTAACTTGAAAGGCAACTAAACTACCTCAAAGTAGAAAGCATATGAGCAATCAAATGGATGCAAACCAAATTCAGAAAGTGGAAAGTAACATATGCAGTTTTGCACAGCCCTGAAGATGGAGATAAATTATTTATAAGCAAATACTTCAAAGTCCTTCCTCCTCTCTCGCTCCCATGTATTACTAAGGCAGCAGTAGCAAGCATTTTGGAGCACTGCAAATGGTGACCAAGGTTACAAACAGCCGAATATGGCCTTTGGTGTGAAGCTGCCTGGGACACGCTCGTGCCTTTTGAGAACTGCTGGGAAAGCTCTGTGCATATCATCCAAAATAACTGCATTTGGATTATCATTTTAGGTGCCTTGCTGAAACTTTTGCTTCTGTACTAAACCAGGATTTGGATTAAGCTACCATTTTGTAGGCTATGGCAACCTCTCAATTCCAATGCATAGTATGGAGCAATGCAGTTTAAAATGTGTTTTAAACTCATCATGTACCAGTAGAGTAGAAGAAAGGTTTATTTTCAATAAGGAGGGGAAAAAAAAAAAACCAACCACAAACAAACACCCTTCCATGCATAGCTCTTCAAGCAGCTTATAGTGAGAAGTTGTTAGGAAGAATTATTGCTTCCCCACACCTTCAAAAGCATCAAGAATTCCTTTTAAGCTGATCTGAAGACAAAACCATTCAGTATTAAACAAAGTCCTATGACAATTCAATGACATTTTGATCTTGATGGATATGAATTTTGCATTTTCATATCTACATTTTACCTAAGGCAGCAATGGTGAGGTTCTTCCTTACACAGAATCATGTGTGGTGACAGTTCCCGCAAATGGTAAGGTATGTTTCTGAGCTCGCAAGGAATGAAAGAGACCACACAGGCAAAGAAAGCAAAAAACCAAATAACAAAACAAAAAAGAAAACAGTCAAGAGAAACAAAAGCCAGAAAAAAAGCATTAGCAGATACAAAAAAAAAAAAAAAGCTTCAAGCTTGCTAGAGAGAAGCTCTTCAGTTTTGAAAGACAAAGATGGAGCTACATGAAACTATCTCTTTGAAAAGCGTTGCACCTACAGCACAATCCCTTTCTAGCAGTTGATCGTTTTACTAAGATTGTTGTAATAGCTAGTTTTACGCACTTGAGGTAGTGAGTAGTGTCCAAGGCAAAAGATTTATAGTTTGCTCCGGGTATAATGGTATGAGAGGAACTGGCTGCCAAATGGAACTGTGATTTGAAGAGGGCGCCTTTGGTTTGGTAGGTGGTGTATTTGTTCTGTGGCTGGAGTTCACTAGAAGAAGTTGTTTGATGCACTGGCCAACGATAACTATCTTGGGAGAGGGAGAAACCCAAATCCTCCAAGTTTCAAGGAAAGAGCAGAATGAAATACTTGGGTATGTGGAAAAAAAGAAGATGACAAACTCCATGGCAACGTGAAGTAGATCAAATCATGGGGCACTTTGTGGTTTATCACTTAAAAAAAGAAAGATTTATTGACCCTCAAATCATGGTAATTTTTAGTATTAAATGGACCTCTTTTGAAGACTAAGCTGCTTGAGAAGAGGAGACAGTAGTTTTGGAACGGAGCCCTCAGCCTTAGAAATAACACTGCTGGTTTGGCTCTGCTTCCAATATTGTTGCCTAGTTTTAAAGCTTTTCAGCAGGACTTCACTCCAGTCTGGTGACCAGCATGAATCACTGTGCAGTAGATTAACACAGTGTTTTCCCAAGTGTCTAATCTCATTTCAGGATCAGAATACAAAACAGCAGCAAAGCATCCTTAAGACCCAAGGAGTCCTAGGAGCAAGCCTGCAATTCAGCCCTGGTCGGCACTCACGTTATCAGGCTCCACAGAATCACTTGGAATATCCAGAATTCTTCAAAAGTTCTGACATTTCTGCTCTGACCTGAAACTTTACCTTTGCACGCTGAGTGCAGCTCTTGGCTGGCCTGTGAGAATGGTTTTATATGTATAACATCTTATCCTCTAAATCCTGCCTGCTGAGTGGATTCTTCCTTTCAAGCTCGCTTTTTATTGCTAGAGGGAGAGTTTTTGGAGGAGCTGTGTCTGTATTCCTTCTCTTTTGCTTGATGTTTTTTTGCTATTTTAACACTCCCAAAATCAGGGAAGAACTTTGCACTTTTGAACTGGCTTCAGTCCTTCCAAGAGGCAATGGCTGAGAGACACTGATTGAAAGTTTGCTAAGCTGTTTGTATACCTCTACAAGAGGGAGACCAGGCTAGTCACATGCAGATTAAGGTCTTTTCAAGTTTTTAACCAGAAAATTCCTTTATATTGTCGCTGAATTTGGCAATTTTACATCAAGAGATTGATCAACATAATTAAAAAAAGAAGCATTAGGAAATGTAGCCGTAGGTGATTGCAAGTCATTGATGCCAAAGGGAATCTGTGCAAGAAGGGGCAATGGTAAAAGATGTGGCAGGGAACAACAGAGCATGCGTAAAAAAGAACAAGTTAGGCATTAGGCATGCTTCAACCCAGTTCAGGTCTTTGGCCATTACAATGTATACAAACCTTAGTCATTTAAAGTAAAACCACTGAAGTGCTTAGGCAGCTATGTTGAAGATGCCTACTTGCCTGTAAGTATGCGGGTGACTTCCTCAAAGGTCCGTGCAAGTGTGTTCTCTGCTATCTAATGAAAACATTTGTGTATTTACTTATGCATGCAAAAACAACAACAGCAAAACAAAAATGAGCTCGCGTGTGAGAGGAGCCTATATAACTAATGGTGGAGACAGCAGACCCATAGACAGCCCCCCTCAGGAGGTATGAGATACGTCACAATCTAAAAGTCACTTTATATACACTCAGAATTATTATCTACTTCTCTGTGAATTAAAGGATGATAGGTTTGTTTAAACAAAAAGCAACAAGAACATTTGTATGTAAAATTCCTAGCTTTATTGTGTAATAAAAGACTGAAGAGGGAGTTCCTTAAAAACAAATCATATGAAAAATTACCAACAATACTTTGAATATATTATGAATTAAAATGAGCACACATTTTTGCATGTCACTCCACTGCCTTTTCTCATGTTACGTTTAGGTCAGAACTAAAAAAATACAGGGACTGTAGTAAGTACCATAATATAAAATTATATGTTGATTTTTCCATGGGCTATTAATATCTTGTTACTGTGAGACTGTACTGGTTGGTGGTTTCTGGCTTAGTGGTGTTTGGCTTATAGGTAAAGGAAAAAAGGAAAAAAAAAAAATAGAACAAGACCACCTCTGACATGAATACTAACCTCCAACTGCTATTTTACGTAACTTATTTTTGGTTATTTCCACATTTTTATCTTAACAGAAATTAAATAGCATTATATCTTCTTAGCCTGTATACATTTTTGTGCATGCTCAGAAGATATGTGCGGAAATTCTTTTATCTTGCTTACAAGTTTCACTAGTATCAAGATCAAGACTCTCTAACTTCTGGATCCTGGATGGAATTCCAAGGGACATTCCAGTGGGTAATAGAGTAGAAGATGTAAAATTGCCAGTAAGGGGGAGAGAAGAATTTTCTCTCGCAATCAGTCACAGGAGAGGGTGGGAAAATCAGTGTAGGAGTGGTGCCTGATGCATTCTCCTGATTCTCTCCTGGTGCCCTTTAGACACTCCTAAGCACACCAAGTCATAATCCAGCCTGCTTTCCTTCTCCTCCTCTATCAAAAATATTTGTATGCCTAAATATCTAACAACAAAATGTTGAAGTTCCATTTTTATCTCTAAGACAAACTCAAATTTCCCTTTGCTTCTGAAATGACTCAGAATTAAGAGACTGAAAACATTACCACGTAGCTTGTAAAAGTCAGTGGTATTTAGTTATTGATATAAAAACCTCGGTGAGGGACTGCATTTGTAGGGGGTTGCTAATGGAACACAGAACCTTTCGCCTTTGGGTCACTGGATCAAATCTGTCTCTTGTGGATAGTGACCAAAGTTTGCTACAATTTAAGTTTTCAGTGCCCTATATAAATTAAGTATGTAGAAATTAGAGATGGAAAAGACCTGTTACAGCTTGCAGTCTATCCCCTACCAGTACAGAATTGTTCTCTCTAGTGTATTTCCCAGTTACAGATTTTCCAGTCCCTGGTAGGTTCTGTCCACCCTGCAGAGCAGAGCAGCTGGTACTAATTGATATCTGAGTTTAACCGGGTCCTCGTGAACTCCCCGCACTGGCACCGGAGCTGCAGGAGGGATTTGGCAGACACCTCTCCGCTGCCTGCCTCCGCGGGGGGCACTGAGCAGGCAGCAGCGACCACATCCCCCCACTGCTGCCCACGATGGGGGAGCGAGCTCCTTCCCACCCTGTGCAAGTCCCAGCTCCTTCCCACCCTGTGCAAAATACCTTATAATACAGAGGGATTACTGAATCTCATTTTCACTGCCTCACTTATCCCCCTTTAAAGTCCTACCAATGTCCCTTCCATAACCAAACAGCTGCAGGTCATAGTTCTAAATTGTAGGTCTGATGGATTAGTTCGGGTAGCTAAAGGGAAGGCCAGATATTAGTTCAGACATTGATATGGACTAAAATTTTCCCAAAGTTTTGGAGAGATTTGGAAGCTTGCTTGGGGCTTCTTTTTGATTTAAATGAAAAGGTTTGAACCCTATTATCTTTTACAACTTCCATTTGCAAGTAATTAACTATGTTGCAGAATGTCCATTATTAAGTGCTAGGAACTGCGTACTGACAATATTAAAGTTAGACTTGTAAGGTATTTAATGGCTGCTACTGGCTACAGTGCTATCAATACACATGGGCCTTGTAGGCTTTAAAAAAAAACCCAAACAAACAAACAAACCACACCACCAAAAACCAAACCAGTAATGGTGGCCCATTTCAAAGTAATATAAACATGTAATAATGAAACAAGTTCTCATCTCTGGAAAGCAGTCCAAGTGGGGCCACTTTAACTTACCCACCTTTGAGTGCCTCAAGGTGCAAGTTACAACACTGAGACAGTGTTGAGTATAAGTGGGATTTCCTCAGCACTTCTAATTTTGGCCTGTCCCACAGACTTTACAATCCAACTCTTCCTTCTAAAGGTGCTAGAAATACAAAGCCAGCCTTCAGATTATCAAAGTATTTTTGAGAAAGAAAACTGAACTTTGTTGCTGTGCACCAAAACCCGAGCTGCCAGTGAGGGTGGGGTGTCGGAGCCCCCCCGCACCCCAACTCGCCGCTGGCAGGTGCTGCTGCAGGAGCAGGGCTTGCTGCTGCACGGCCACAGCCCAGCACTCCCAAGCACCCCGTAAAATGCAAGTCTCTCCGTTCACAGTGCAGGTAACGACTGCTGTGTTACCGGAGTTATTTCTGATATTCACAGTGCCAAAGTTTCAGCTGTTGAAAAATTCAAGCGATCGTAAAGGAAGATCCTTTGGGCTTCAGAAATATTACAGTCAGGTGCTTTAAAAAAAAAAAAAAAAAAAAAAAAAAGAAAGAATTTAAAACAAAAGAACACCAAACAGGAACACAAGTAGTAAAAAAAGAATTGCAGTGAATCTGCAAAGGGGACACTCCACATTTTTTTTTCCAAGGTAAAAAACCCACAACCCTGTGTTGTGAAATGTCTTTTTAAACACAGATTTAGAGAATGAAATTGAGGGTTATAAACTAGTAGCCAACAAAAGCAAGAAAGGCTGGAATGTTGGTAACCAATTGCAAGCACAGGATCCAAGCAAAACATCTTGAATTGCTAGTACTGTAATAAATTACAGTTTTCACTTTTGTATTCTGCAAGTGAAAACAGCACTAAGTCAAGCTTGAGAGAGGGAGAGTAAAGGATGACCTTTTTAATTCACCCGTACCCATTACAAGTAGAGGAACTGCAACATGGAGCAATGAAAAATGAAAATACAACGCCCATCATTGTGCGAAGGGACAGATCCTGCTCCCATAAAATGGGGTTCCTGTGTTGCTGAAGAGTTAATTGTCAGGTAGCAATAGATGAAAGCCAAACCAGACTCTGGGATGGCCTGCTATGGTGGCTGTTATCTCATTTTCTTCCATGGATTAATTTTCCCCTCTTTAACTTTAATTAGATAAAAGTCTAGGGGCGGGAGGTGGCCCTGGAGTGCTCAAAGGGCAAGAAGTGGTCAAGAGCTGGTTTCTCTCAAACTTTGATTAGCCTATTTGATAAGTGATACTAAGCACCCCAATTGGTTAATGAATGAGGGGGTCCCGTGAGGTAAGTGGCTGGGAAATTTAGCCTCCCCCACAAGGACAGTGAATATGTAAACTTCTGTCCTTCAGTTAGGTGTCTACTGTGGTTAGGAGTAAGGGTGATTTATATCCTATCTGGGTCCTGGAGTGTATCTACATTGATTGACTCCCTTGATCTTGACATCAGTCACTTGGGCTTTCAGAGAAAGGGGGAACATAGGAGATAATGAAAGCTACATTAAAGAAGACCTTAACATTTGTGTAAACGTTATTCTATCTTCAAAGGCAGAACTATCTTTCAACAGAAAGGAGATTTATTTCCTACCTGAAAATATTAGAAAGAAAAAAGTTGCAATATATTTGCAATATATTTAATATCAAACCTCTAGCTTTGGTGCTGGTGTCAGCCTTTGGGTTTTGTCTCTTACTCCTTGACTAAAATGCATCATAGTTAAAAGTTTTACCGCACACTGCTTGCAAACACTAGTGCAGACACACTAACGTCTTGTGCAAAGAGACATCCTCCTCTCCCCATGGGAAGAGGAGAGAAAGACAGAATGAAGAGTTTGGAGAGTAGAAGCAGAAGTGTAGAGAAAACGTTTGGAAAGCTCACACATTACTATCTATTAAATGTGGGGCTTTTATACATGTAAATCCATGGCAGTAGAAACCAGAACACTTAAATAAAACTAAAATGCACCTCTCAAATGCTCCCCTAGTGAATATCACCTACATAATAAGATTTCCCCGGCTGGCTGCCAGGCTCTCCTTGGCCCGGAGAACAGGGGGCAGATTTGGGGCACACTGGGGCTGGGAGGGAGCCTGGCGGGAGCCGGCAGTATCCTCGCTCCGCTCCACGGGTGACGCGCCAGGCCAGCTGCAGCACGAGCATCAATTAAAGCAGCCTTCTCAACAAGGCTGAGCGGAAAGGTAATTTATATAACTGAGAAGCAGGGCCCCGTTATCACCCGTGGAAGGCTGAAAAAGTGTACAGACTCTCCTGGTTAAACATTTCTAATTCTGCTAGAGAACACCTTCCCTCAGACATTTACAAAATCAAGAGGGCAGCAGGCAAAGTGGATGAAGAACTGTTGTTCACCAAATCTTGCAATATTAGATCTGGGAGTTTTTGCTGAAAGGACGAGAACAGTTTAAAATAGGCAAGGGTTTTTTTTTCTTTGCACCATAAGTAGTGAAGTTCTGGAATTTGTTGCCACGAGAGACTGTAGAACTAGCAGTTCAGAACAGGATTAGACAAATTCACGGACAAAAGGGTCATAAGCAGGTATGAAAGAGGCAAAGATGTACTTCTGACATCTATAATGCAAAAAACTCTGGATGCTGGGAGAGCATGAGTGGAATGAATCGCAGAGAGTAGTCATGCTAATGTGCTTTTACTAAGTAGCATCTCCTATTCTCTCAGACAGTATTAGGCATGACAGACTGGCCTGATGTAGCAAGGCATTTCTTATGTTCTTATCTTAAATCTGATTTGGCTTTATCTAGTCCTTCAGTCATACCCAAACCTAGATTCTTCTATTAAATTTATGTATTTTTTTCTGTCTAGCTTAGGGTAAAGCACATTTCTGCTTTCTTTTTCTTAAGCCACAAATTATTCCCCTCAAGACAAGTAGTCAACAACACAAGCCTTTTTCCTTATGGGTCCCAAAAAGCTTCAAGTCTGTCTTCACAACATGCAAAATGCAGTAGTTGTATTCCTGAGTAAAAGGCTAACTGTTGTTAAAGACTGCCTAAAAGTGCAATAAAATGGTAACTTACAAATTACGAGGTAGAGAATTTATAGTCCAGAATCATCTCAATAAATATGCCAAAACTTAGGACAAGTATGTAAGGCTGAGTAATTAAGGTTAAAAAAAAAAAAAAAATCTGTGGGAAGTCTTTGTATTAACTGGTATGTTTTTAGGCAGAGGACATGCAAATAAAGTCTTAGTTGCTAAGTCCTATATGGCGTGTTTGGTAACTAGCAGACATAACATTTGCACTTCTAAATGGAATATGATCCTCTGTCTGGGAGAAATGGTCATTAATATGTAACCTGCAGAGCTGGGATATTCCTGTGGTAATGAATAATTTCTTTGCAGTGAAAACATTAGCACAAAAACATATAGCAAGGAGAGAAGGGAGAAGAAGTTTTCTTCCTCTTCATCTCATGCTAACAATCTTTCCTACTCAGAATGCAGAAATGTAGAATTTCCCAGTTTGAGTGAAAAACTTTATTTTATCAGCAACATGAAGTCACTGAACTCTAACTATCCTAATCAAGAGAAGCACCAAAGTATGGTCTTCACAATCTTATATACCATGTCTTCCATTGAGATAAAAGGAAATGAAAGGGCTGACATCTTGCCTAGGTCCAAAACGAAGTGACATTAATAGACCTGGCCAGAGCAAGGGAGGAGGAAGTATGAATTGTTTCTTGGACAGTGTCTCTGGACATCGACAGAGTGATATCTGTAACATTATGCTAGTTCTGCTGTATTCCTTGACGCTTTTTTCTGCAGTACTTAAACAAACCCATAAGTGCTAACCTCCCACCTAAAAACACCTTTAAAAAAAAAATAAAAAAAATCTAAGAGTCAGAGAACAGTCAAGATGACATGAAAAAAACTCTCTGCAAGGAGCTTTTGTTGAGGTGTCTCCCTTGTGTTAAGGGGCCTGAGCTGTACTTGACTTTGAGGTTTCAGCTCTCCCACTTCCTCACTCTTAAATAAACAGTAATTTCTGGCAAATCAAAGAAAACCACACCTGACCTTACATTTATACCTGTGATTTCCTCAGGTCTGCAGTGTTATTCTGAGAGAATAGAGAACCCATGAGCAGAATTCCCCAATGGATTTATTGGCTTCTTACACAAATAAACAAGCATGACTCCTGTACTGGTGCTGCTGAGCTGTGAGACAGTATCTGTGCAGATATTATCAGCCTCTAGATCAGATTCTGAACTCTTCATTTAGTGACCAAAACTCCAGACCCATAGAGTTATTCCTAAATTACAGTCCCAAGGACTCTTAATTGCTTACTACAGGGCAGGCAAATCCCTGTCACCAGCCACCAGAACATCCACTGGGCAAACAGCCCAGCTAAGCAAATAGTTTGGCCCGACATATGCACAAGCCCACACCATTAGATGAGAATCACACATGTGCATAAAATCTGCTCTAGACGAAAATATTGTCTACAGAAAACTGCATACATGCTTTGTCAGGGTGTAGCATATTCTCGAGGTGATAAATCATCTCTGTTTCCCCACCCTCCCTCCCCCAGCTGCACAGTGACTAAATACCTCTATCAACCAAGTCTTTTAAGTCAAATCAACCTTTTAAAAACTCTTCTTTCTTAATGCTCTAACATGCATGGGTTCAAAAAATAAATGACAATATTTTTATCTGTTTGGGATCAGTACTGTTTCCTCCCCCTTGTGTTTACTTTCCTTCAGTAACTGACATCAAAATGTTTTCTGGAATGCTGGGACTAAATAAGTTATGCTTAACTCAATATCTAATACAAATAGCCCTGGGGAAGCTCCAGCAACACAATCATAAAAGCTACAGTTTCTTTTAATAGCTTGCCACACTTTGCTGATATAGTATTTCTCTAATCACCAATCTTTACGTGCCTTCCTGACCTTGGAGCTCTCTGTCCAAATGACTTTGTGGTATCAAAGGCTTGTGTCATTGGAAGAGTGAATGGCTTTCATTTTTCTCCCTGAAACTTCCGGTTCCTGGCATCTGCAAAGAATTATTCCAAGCAGTGTTTTGCTGCCTTGCGGCCACTGCCCTGTAGTGGCCTGACTGATGGAAGTGACTTTTCCCAAAAAGGTTATTGTGGTCAGCGGTGGGCGGGTGCTGCCGTTGGTGCGCAACCAGCCCTGCTTTCTCAGCTGATTTCGTCTGACCGTTGGGCTACCACAACCATAGGCTACAGCGATTAATTACTGTGGGGTTTTGGAAGGCATCAAATAAATAGGCTATATGTTTTATAGGAGAATAAAGGATTAAATGAAAACCCTCCAAAATAACCACAGATGCAGAAGCCTTCATATTACAATAAAGGTGAAGTCCTGAGTTTAAAAGCTTTTAAAGAAGCAATCTTTGCAGGGGGACCTAGGGGATCAGGGTTCACTCAACAGAACCTCATACTGTATGAATGTCCAAAAATCACAGTTGTGATGCTCTGACCATTTCCAGGCAATGGTGGTGCCTGGATCCATAGTCTCAGCTATTTATGATTTGTCTCTATTAAAGCTGGATTCTTGTTCTTTCCACCCAGCTTCCATCTAATTTCTCTTCTATCACTTCTTATCCTTTTGCTCTAGTTCCTTATATTTGCCTCTATTTTATTTTTTTTTAAATATGAAATGTACCTATATGAAATGGACCTATATGGGTAGTTACTATGCTGAAACAAACTAAATGAAATTCACAGCTTTTTTGTTTGATTGTTTTTGGAGGAGGAGGAGAGGGAGGGCAGGGGTGTAAGGAAGAGGATTTTCAAGATAGTTTTTTATTATTCTAAGTGTATTACTGCATTAGCTCCACAACTGCAGTCAAGCACCCTTGGTGTTGAACACTGAATTGTCATGTTGCAAAGGACAAACTGCATAAAATCTCCATAGTTAGAATAGATAAAACCAGGATGAGATAAGGTGACACAAAGGCTCGGAGAGGTTAGAAGACTGGTGTAAGCTCACACAGCTGATCAGTAACAGATAAAATTTGAAAATCCTGCTTTTTCTTTTAAGGGACAAGATTAAGACAGCATTCCTCAGAGACGGATTATGTTTTTCAATTACTTAAATTAAATTTTAATTCAAAGAATGAAAACAAAACATCTTCAGAGATCCAAATCCTCCCAAAGCAACCTAACTTGACCCAAACCTCTCTTGGGGCTTTCAGCCCCTGGTGCAGCTCTTTCGGCAGCACGGCCCCGTAACCCTTTCTTAAATGAAAAGGAGAGGCTCTTCCACCCACTGGGGTAAGACAGACACCAGGGACACAAACATTTCACAGCCGGAGGGAGCCAGCCATGGCCCCCTGCTCAGGGCTTCTCACTCCCTCCTTTCTCATTAAAACACAAAGATTAGGTGAGACAACTCACACCTCTGATTTAGGCACCAAGTATGCGCAACGGTCACCCCAAGGTCCCTCCTTGGGAATGCATTGCCTACAGCAGCACCCACAGCCTGTATTCCCTCTCTCAGCTGGGGTTATGTAGGCACAAATAGATGCCAGTGGTGTGAATGCCTAATAATAACAGAGATTAATTTACCAACTAGCTTTTGTCTCAGACATTCCCCAGGTTTTTTTGGTTAAGATTCAATGGGCCTAAAAATCTCAATGCCTTCAGATGGCAGCTACTCATAAATTATCACAGTCTTTTTCTTCCTGCCATGTGAAGTTAGAGTATGCTATTTCCACTGTAACAAGATGAATTTTGCTCTTATTAATTGTTGCACAAGTAGAAAAAAACCTTTATTTTCAGAAGAGATTGGCCTTATTTACCTGGATAACTTAATGTAATGCTTTTTGTACTGAAATAATATGTTGAATCTCCAGGTATTGCAGATATTACCCCAGAAATACGGCCAGCTCTGAAAGGGAGCTCAGTAAGTGTTTACTGCCACACACACACAGATATACTACAGATTAGATGGGGTAGAAGTTGCTTCTATCTGAAGTCACACTGAACCCAAATTTTCAAAGCATTATCTACGGTTCTGTATTAGGACCAATTCCTGGATGTACTTAAAATCAGAAGAATTCTCCAGCTAATTAACAAGTTTTATATAAAAGTTCATTAGAAGACTTATAGAATTATTGAGACTGGAAAAGACCTTCGAGATCATCAAGTCCAACCATTAACCTGGCACTGCCAAGTCTACCACTAAGCCATATCCCCAAGTGCTGCATCTACACGTCCTTTNTACAACTTCACGATCACTCCCAAAAAGAAGAAAACCCTGGAACTTCTTTAGGATGCAATGTAGAGGATGTACTGTATTACAGCATTGAAGAATATTGCTGCATGACAGCAACAATCATCAGGCCTTAAATCCAGGTTAAAACAAATGAGAAGGGAAAAAAAAAAAAAAGAGGCTTATCATAGCTTAGGTTGATGCCTTGCAACACACATGAGGAAAACTGAAAAACAGCCCTGTCTCTTATTCCCAACCAAATAGTAAAAGGCTTCTAAATTCTCTATAGACTGACTAAAAATAAGCAAAAAAGGCCAGGTAGCAGCAGTCAGGTTCTCCTGAATTAAGTTATATCCATGCATATAGCAGATTTCAATGTCCAAAGAACCACTTGGATGTATGAATCTGAACTTTTATGATGAAAACCAGGGATATTTCTAAAATTGTCAGTAACAGTCAGAAGCTCAGCCGCAATCTCACATTTTTCTCCATTTTTGAATGACACTACTAAGTGTTTAATTCCTTTAATTAAGCTTGTCCACCAAGAGTAGCAAACAGAAACACCAATACTCACAGTCAGTGGAGGATTTTGAAAGGGAGAGAGGGAAGGAGCCAAGAAGTGCATTGCTTGAGGTTGGGTCTCTGGATAGTGTTAGCTCTCTAGTTGGGCTAAATCTGCCGTGTTTTAGCATATCTGTTGACGTTGAAATCAGATCAGGTTTAACCCCCTGTGGTTCCTGGAAAGAAACCTTCAAATGTGGCCTGTCTCATAAAGTACCAACAGGAATGTGCTCTGTTGGGCTCACAGGACCCAATGCTTTGAACCCAGACCCAAAGCTTTCAGCCCACCTCTGCAGCTCTGACACGGGGATGAGATATATTTGATCAATGGCCATTCTTTTTTCAAAAGGTCCCCTGTGGTCAGCAGGGTTTGCAGGCCACCCCCAGTGGTGGTGGCATGTGTGTGAGATGCCAGCTATTGGGAGTGTTTCAGCATTGCCTGGCTTGGGATGTTGTCAGCATGGCTCTTGGGACTCGTGGTGGCCCTGAGGGTTGGCTGTAGTACCAAGTGCACACTACATACCATGTCATGGGACCATCTTTCCTCATCCTTTCTCTGAATACGTTTAATGCTTCCAGAGGGTGGAAACAGACTGAATATTCCCAACAAGACTGAAGATAATAATGACCCCAAAGACAAAACAGCTGAGAAGTTTCTGGAGACCCTTCACCACAAAGGCTTTGTGTGGGTCTCAGGGACGATCATCCTTCCTCTACTCACTCAGTCTGTACAGAGCCCTTTTGCATTCAGCTTAAAGCTATGGAGTGGGGGTGCTTTAATTTGTCTGCACAGTGCCTAGAAACCGTGATACTTCACAGTGCCCGTCACTCTGATTTCTCTCCTACCCTTTTCCAAATCCAGCGAAGCCAAAACAAAACAGCTTCTGTCTGTACATCTACTAATATCTGTTGTATCAAGAAACACGGAAAGCTGCAGTGCTGCATTATTTCTGAGTTAAAACCAGTGGAGAACATTAATGATGCAATGTAATTATTACTGATGTAACAGTTAAAGGAAGGACTTAGAAATCAGGATTTCTAATCCCTTTTCACTTGGATTCATAATTCAGAGTCTTTCTACATCTCATTTTTTCCATATGGAAACTATTTTTATGTATCAGATGAATTACAGATTATTTTCATGATAGCCTTCAATAGGATGGCATCATGCAAGATATATATGCATTATATACATAAAAGTTATTACAGAGGAAGAAAGAAGACACACCTAGCAAGAAAAAAAGGCAAAAAGTGCAATAGTGTATGTAAATGCACATATATTAAGAAACTCCAAACCATCCCATGTGATATTAGATTATATATCTAAAGACAAAAAGGAAATCTCAGAAATTATGCCCATGAAAAGATTTAAAAACTAATAATGCATTGTCAGACAATATACAAACAGAGCCGTGCTTTCAGCATGTTAATAGTTACAGTTCTGCAACATAGGGAAAAAAAAAAATTCCAAGCACTAAAAGATTTCATTTGTCACAGGCCCCAAATCTAGAGCATTTGGGGACAGCTATAATGTTGTCTTGAGTGAACACAGGGCCAACATAATTAGGAGTAAAGAGGTAAGAAGCAAGGGGAATTGTCTGCATAACTTCACTTTGTAAAATCCTCCCATAGAAGGTGGCAGTTAGGAAATCTGCATAATAACAAACATGTCACAAGACAAGGCCAACTAAATACAACAATTAGAATTAACTTTTTGCTTTGACTGGTTCTCAGGATTCCCCCTCTCCTGCCTCCTGGGTTTCACTACATGTAGTTAAAGTTGTGGCTATTGATTTGGTGCGGTATTTTCCAGTACATATTTTTTCCAAGCGTTGTGTGGCTGCAAGAAGACTCTCTCTTCTTTGTGGGCATCGCTTTAAGAAGCGGCTACTGAAGTGCCAAACCCTCCTTTCAGATATCCCAGTGAAATCCCAGAATAAATTAGTTCCCCTTTAGTCTATCTAGACTCAGATCTGTGTAAATAATCCGGTCTGGCCCCAAAACAGAGCTACAATGTGCTATAAATTATAAGTTATTATTGGAGGAGACCTTCTCCACTGACTGTCAGGTTCTTTCTATTGGGAATTACTGGAAGCCCTCTGCTCTTTGCTTGCAGCCACACAGCTCTTGGGACACTGGATTTGTGCTTCCCAGCTGGCTCATCTGCCACTTTCCAACTGCTTGTGGTCCTCCTGCTCAGCCGCTGACTCCAAGACAATCTCTAGCACGTGGATGCCCTCCCAGGGTGTCACTGGGCTATGCTCAGGGAGGTGCTTTAAGGGGCTGCACCGGCAACGGAGCTGATCTCCAGGGCTGCCTTCCCCAATACGCAAAATGAGACACGACCAGCTTAAGCTGGCCTTTAAAGCAAAGAGAGAGCGATTCTGAGTACTAAGCAGACATCCTCTGAAAAATTAGCCATTTTCTAACCTAGATAGTGATTTTTGTTCCATGTTTAGGCAGTTTTGAAAATTTTAATCACTATACCTATGATTGTTGTGTTTTGTCTTGTTTCAGGAAGGAAATGGTTCATAGGAAGGAGTAACAGAGCCCAGATGAGGAATATAGACTAGAGTTTGGTCTCTAATTTTGTGTCCTTTGCTCTATTAAGCATTCAGACTTCTTTTTCTGTAAGTTACTGCTGTATACTTTGGATAGACATCTCTTCTAGATAGAGAAAAATATCATGTCAGCTAATGCAGTGATAAGATCCTTATGTAGTGTGATGAACCACCTTCCAGAAGCTCTACACTGGGACAAGTGTTCTTATTGCTCCCACTTCTCCTCTCCAGTTTGTACTCTTTTTACTTTTTCTTAGTGTTTCTATTTCTTATATTTGTTGTAACATCTTATGATATTTGAGGCTTCTGAAGATGTGAATACATGGAAGACTCAGCTTCTGTTGGAAGAAGAATAAAGGGAAGAAAGGACTGGAGGATAGTTGAACATACAAGTAAAATAGCTTTCAGATTTTAAAACCAGAAAGAAACTGAAGAGCATTATCATAAAGAAGAGAGGGTGAGAAAGGAAGAGCTTGGAGCTTGATATTCAGTTGTTCAGATTTTGTAATATTGCTCCCTTTCTCTTCTACCTTTTAGTCTCCTCAAGTCTTCCACATCCCACCTTGTGACAGCAGCCTATCCCATAACTACTATTTTAAAGGGGACATTTGAAGTACATTGTGATGAAGTGAATTCAAGTTCAAACAAATACATTCACCCTTCCAGTGAAATGTAACAAGCATTATGGTCTTTTCTGAACTGAACTTTGCATTTTGAGGGCCAAGATTTGCTCAAAGAATGAGATATTGGAACAATTTATTTTGCAGTCTGCATTATACAATTAGTGCTATGTCAGCACATACTACCTCCATACAAGAGAGAAGGCATCTGCAGAGGCTTCTGTACATCCTCATGATTTTGTGCTTAGACACCAATGTGTGTGTGGACTCTGTATCGGAGATCAAGGTTTTCCAAATACTTTCTTTAGATGTCAGACTGAAGTAATTTCCACTGATTCTACAATAAATCCCAAGGTCAGCAGAGTTGCCTATAAAACCAAAGCAGAATCTGTTGAAGTATGCAGAAAACACAGATCTTCAGCAGGGCTGCTCTGAATTTAGCCTGGAGACTATTATTTCTCCACACGAAGGCCAAACTAATGATTCTTCACTTAAAAGAAATCATACAAGTCTGTTAAAAAAAATGGAAGCAGTTGAAAAGGTCTGCATAAAGTAACACCAAACTGATTTACCAATACACTTGAAAAGAGTTGGGTGATATTTCCTGGAACAATAAAACAGGTGGGACAGGTGATTTTTTTATTAATTAGTTTTGGCCAACTAACATTTTAACTGAATGACTGCTGGAAAGCTGCTAGGATTAGGTGTTTGTAACCATTAAATGCTATGATAAAGCTTATTTATTCTTCACATCAAAGTAAAAGAAACAAATATTTGTTAATACTGAAAGTTAGGGCAAGACATGTGGACAACTGTATTTTCCCATTGGTATTCATTTCTGCACTTCTCTCTATTCTTTTTTTGGAAAGCACCAAACGACTTCAGGAAAGTCTTGTGGTATTTCTAGTAAAAGTAATAAAGTAACAAGAAACCTCTAAAGACTTTTAAAAAGCAAAACAACACACAAGATGTTCAGATGGTCCATTTTCCCCCCTTCATTGTACCCCCAATTATTTATACATATATAAAATCTCTGGGAGAGTCAGAAAGTGAGGAAAAGATTCAGCTGGGAGTGCAAGTTTCTGAGAAGGTGCTGCATTTTCTTTGGATGCGTGCTGCACACACCGCAGAGTCAGCACTTCAGCAGAAGTGACAGAAGTCGAGTACCTGCCAATGTCAGGAGCAGAGAAGGCAGGTCTCGCAGGAGCGGGAACCGGGAGTGAAACCAGCAGCTCAGCTGGACTCCTGGAATTTCCCTCCAGTAGAAAGTGCTCCGTCCTTAGGGCCCTCCTCACTCTCACTCCCAGACATCATTTCCTGGCACTCCTTTCTTCTTAATCACACTGGGCTTCAACTTAGTGACTGCTTGGCTCATATTTCTTCACAAAGGTAGCTGAAGACTTCTCAATCCATGTGTCCATCTTGATTCCTCATCAACATTGGACCAGGATAGCTCATGTTTAGATGCTCACATTTTTGGAAACTCCCCATCAAAGGGAGGTAACTTTTACCATCTATCCCTTTGAAACCACGGGTCAGCCCACCTACCACCCAGTTCAACAGTAAGGATAAAAGGTAGGGTCCTGGCCCTGCTGTTACATCCTACAACCAGCAAAAAGGAGTGTGACCCCAGCCCTGACCCACATGTTTGGTCACGTAACCCAAGGCAGGGAATGCATCTTCTCCTACCTGACTTGACAAAGGAGCACACTCTTGTCACCCCATTAGTAGTCTTTGCTCTTCCTCTACTCCTTGGCCCACTTGACAAAACTGTTGTCACTTTAATATGTTTTGCAATCCCAAAGGTGCTCCTGCCCTAGAAGGGAGGGGTGGCACGGGAGGGGAAGAGACCTTTGCAGCAACAGCTTTGCTGCTCCAGGAACAGAGGGAGAAAACAAAGCTTGTTGAGGGTAGTGACCGTGCCGTGGGCAGTCACTGCAGAAAGGCCACCCCAAATACTAATCCTCACCTTGGCAATAACTGGAATAAGCTGTCCACAGTCCTTCAGAATGCAAGGGGAGGGCATGGGGTTGTTTTGCTGTATGCAGCAAACAGCTGCTCAAGGCAGGTCTTCTCTGCCTAGAACTCTAGACAGCTGTGGGGTACAGCTTTCATCCCATTATTCTGTATCTCCACCCAACACTCAGCTGATAAGAGTTCATTTCTGTTTATCCATTTTCTAGTCAACACTGTGTTCCTCGGATTACAGTAACAAAAAAACCTAAATTTCATAAACATCCTGATAATACATGGACAAATATACCCAGGTGCCTCAAGGTTAGCTGTCCTGGGTTTTTTTCCTGTCTATGCTTTTGCTTGATCTGAACCCATTTCTACCTATTCATTCTATGTGTCTGTACCCACACTTGCTATTTATTTACTTTTCATAAAAGTGCTGATTCTGAGTTTGTGGCTGACTATACTTCAGATGGTGATACTGATTTTTTTCCAGTTCTGTTGAAAGCAATGACCATGGAAGTTTGTGGCTTTACATGTGGTTTTGTAAAAAATAGCACTGGTAGAGTTTCTTGGTCATGTGTTTTCTCTAAGTGACAGAGCAGTTTAGAAGAAGACCTCTCAACATACTTATTTTCAGGGATACCTCAGACTAATTTCTATTTTAGGTTGGATAGATTGACAAAGATAAGTCATTCCTGCACTTTCACATTTGTGCACACAAATATTTTCAGAAGATCTCATAACCTATTTTTGCTCATTTCCTAAGGGCAAGTAGTTATGGGGGGGGGATGTTTCTGGAGGAAAGCAGGCAAAACAGTAGTTCACAAAACTCCTAGGTCAAAAGTTCTATGACTTCTGCTTACCTACAGCTCTTTTTTCCTCAATACTCCTTGTTCAAGAATTCATTGTAGTCTGTTGTTTGTTTTTTTTTCCCCTCTGTCACTTCTGGGGATAACCAAGGTCAATCCTATTAACAGTGCTTCAGAAATCATGGGCCTCATGAAAATATTAACTAGTGTGTATGAGAAGTTTCTGGGTGCCCAAGATTTCTAAGTGAATCAGATTTGGGATGATGCAGTTTTGGTTTGGGCCAAGGCTGCCATCATGGACACTTTAAAGAAGGACCAAGCTTTGTTTGCTGCAAGTAGAGGCTGTTTTGCTGGACTCAGCCACTGGCTGGCCTGGACACCCGTTGGATGCATTCAGCTACAACTGCACTGGGAAGGGAGGAAGTCAGGGAAGGTGGTGGGGAAGACAAGTGACAGGACCTGAAATTACTCCATTCCTATGTTGCTAATAGGGGTCTGGAAGAGGCCAAGGAGCAGGGCCTCCAACAGGAGCCATGGGATGAGACAAGGCAACAGAGCAGGTGTCAGAAATGTCTTTCAGAGGAAGGAGCTGGAGGAAGTACTTGGAAGACAGCAGGTCTTCCTGCTGGGCAGGTTTTGTTTTCATCCTCGCTTAGGGCAAAGCTTCCTGCAGCACATATGCATTTTTCCTCTTCAGTAATAATTGGTCCTTTGGGTAGTTTTCAGAAAACAATGTGGAAATTATAGGAAAAAAATTAACTAGCGAACAGACTGCTAAAAATGCTTTGAGAGGAAAAACCTTGTAAAGTTAGTAGTACTGAAGGTCTTTGGGGGAGGGAAGAGGAGGGGAGGATAGGCAATACGTGAATGACTTTTGACACTTAATAGACATTAGCACACATTTCATACTTCAGCAGACTACAGTAGAGGCACAGCAACAGAGGGGGGCTATAAACCTAGCCACAAATATATGAGAGACTATATGCAGTAATCTCACTATTAGGAAGAGCAAGTTTTGAATTTCTTAAGAGAAAAAATGTTTTCTACCACAATGAAATAAAGCCAAATCATAAACCCTGAAGAGAGATGTGCATATGCCTATGCACACTTAGGATTATAGTACAGACATACAGGATTTATTTAGGTGTGATTAAGCTAAACATATCCATTCAACTAAATTAAAAAGCATACCATTCAGAGGCAAGAAAAGTTTTTATGAATGAATTCCACATATTTTTCCTCTGCACAAAACATAACAACTTGAAGGATCATTAATTTATTAGACAATTCACCTATGTTTATCATCCAACATAGACCATCTAACAATCCAACTGAATACACTTGTGGGTCACCAGTTCTCACAGCCAGTAGAAATAAGGAAGTATGTTTCATTAAAATCATCACAATATACAAAACATCAAGCACCAAAATGTATAAATCACACATCTACATGAAAGTAGTATTCACACCAACCCAAATTAACTCCAGCTCCTCTCAAACAACAAACCTTACAGTAATACTAGGAGAATAACAAATATTTACCTCCCATGCCTCTAAAAGGGTCATCTTCTCTTTAGATACTGATTCTAAAAATCCTCCTCGAAATAATTACTGATGGCCTAAGCTGGTTTCTGGTTAAGACGATGAATAGCCCTCCACTTGCTCTGGCAGAGGCCCTAATTGCCTCCCTCTACTAATGAACTAATCTCAGGCACCTGGAACTAGCAGGCTCCATGCCGGGCAGGCAGGGCTCAGGTTACCTAAGAAATGCTCCAAATATATTCACACAAATCACTAACCGTGCAGATGTGCAAATACTGCTTTTGTCATATTGCTGGAGAGATGGACATGTGTTTGCAGTACTGTAGCACATAAAACCTGAAGATGAATTCATTGTGTTGCTTTAATCCCTTCCAGAGGCCAGGTGGGCATTTGGGGAGCCAGATAAGTGTGTTGATTATCCACGTTACTCATTGCATTAATCCACTTGTCTGTGTGACACAGGGTATCTCAGATGCTCACAGCATAAATATGTAGGTGGCTGGAAAAAAATGTATTTCATGAGTGCCTGTTGTCTGTAAAATGAAACCTAATCAGGAAGTTAGCCTAAAACTTTGGCTAAAACCTAAACAAGTCCAAAATCTGCTGATGCCTACAGTTTTTAAAATTACAGTTAAAGGATCTGGAAGTCACCAGAGGATGTAAGCCAGCCTCAGTATAAGCACTGTGAGACAAACTACTGCACTTTTAACAAATTTTAAAGGGTTTTCACAGGCAAACAATTTTCCATGACCTCAGAAGTTAAAGCAGGTGTCATGCAGCTTTCCACCCAACCATCCACAAATTTCTTCTCCTTCTCTGGACTGATTATGCTGATAAACATGTGGCAAATTCTAGGTATGTGTCTGGTTTCATTTGAGGAGGGAAGAATGATATAAACAAAACACACTTTAGCAAGAAAATATAGGAGAGCAAGAACAGGCTCTCTTCTTGGTCTTCGACAAATTGCTGAAATGTATGGCTGACTGGCTCTTAGCTGATGTTCACACAGTCTGACTAGCATTAAATAATTACCTTAATTTGTTCATATGCCTGAAAAATAGTGTTATTTATATTGCTTGCATAGACACAAACAGCTAATCTTTTTATAAGCAAAGGTAGGAAAGTCTGCCTGAATTATCTACATTTTGTAGTGTTCCAGGCTTTGCTTTTTTTTTTTCTTCAAGACATCATAAAAAAACCCCAAACAAACCAAAACCCACTCAGACTGAATTTTTCACCTCAGAGACCTGGATAGATTAGATGTTAGATATTGATTGAATGCCAAACTTACAGGTTCACTCAAAAAGGTTGTGCAAGCATCGCACAAGTGAAGTTCAGTTCTGAAAGGAAGAGAAAGGCAGACGAGGCAGCTCTAAAGGCTCAGAGCTTAGAGCTTACTGGCACTGAGGAAAGTCCAGACACTTTTGTGCACAGTATGAATTACCCCTCACTGATAGCTGAATTTCCAAGATTTCCTTCAGAAGTATATTTAAATAACACTATTTAATGTAGACTGCCAGAATACACTGTTGCATTCTTACTAGCTTGAAGAGCATTCCAATAGAGAACAAACCCTTTTGTCTTCTGTACTCTGCTAATTATCAGAAAAGTGAACTCAGTTAATGAATTATCATTAGTGTGAACGCTAAAAGATAATATCAAAAATCCCTTTGATCGAAGAACTACACAGATACCAGCTATTAATTAATGCAATGAATGCAACCTATGAGGTTGAGGAGAGTAGCAGAAATAACAACTGTTATGCTGATTTCATGTATGACAGTAAAGCTCTGTGTGAAAAAGGGCTTCTGCAGGTAGGAGTCTGGCTTCTTACAAACTGCTCAGCTTCCTCTCACGCTTTGGAAGAGTAGGTAGATGATGGTGAATACAGTAGCATCAGAGAGATAATGCTGCTGTCATCATTTGACTCTAGGGTGCGGGGAGCAATCATGCCACAGACAGCAAAATACCTCCTATGCATTCTCTTCCGAGCACTATGCCAGGATTGAGGAAAGTGACTGTGAAATCCTCACCAAGGAACTGATCTACTTCTGTTCTCCATAGGGAAAATATTCAATGCAATGATGTCCATGCATTCTTCATTTGTCCTCTCCAATCACACACACCCCCAACAAAGGTTACAAAAGATGTGTGTGTCTAGAAACATAAAAAATATCCCCCCTGAAAATTTCTCACAATTAAAATTATTAGTGAAATCAAATAAACACAAAATGCTTGGGCATTTCAGGAAAGAATTGCTGAATGTTAAGTTATGTTATGATCATAAAGAAAGGGGATATGGAGACCTGTTCAGATACCTCCAGATACTTCCTGCAATGTATAACACCATCCTGTCACCATACATTAAAAAAGCAATAGGAAAAGTTGGGGACTATATTTAAAGAAAGGGAAACGATTCGATGACCCCAAACCAAGACATTTCTTGTAAAACCTCTTTTTGCTTACTCATATTTTCTTTCCTTATTTAGTCGCTTATGACAAGCTCCCAGGTGATTTACCCTTCCCATAACCTTATGTCTTTTCACTGAAGTGGTGACCCTAGATATTAATGTGGGTTTTGAGGCTGCCTTTTAAAGCATTCATTCTCATTTCAGCTGTTATTGATGAGCACTCATTTTCTTAAAGGCCTCTTTTTTTGCACGCAGGGTAGACATTCTCACTTCCCACGAGCTGTGGATTCATTCTGCAGTGCGTGAGGGGCTGGGGTACTCCTGGGTACTCCCACCTGCCCTCCTGCACAGCCTGAACTCTGCTTCACCTCTCTGAGCTCCCACCAGTACCTCCTTGGCCAGGCCAGGCCTCTGAGCTCCTGTCCCCAACAGCACCACTAATTGCTATTGGGTTGAAAAAAAAACCAAAACCCTTGTATATACCATATATATATATATATTTATATGCACCCACTTGTATATGTATACTGATCCCAGGTGAGGAAAAACAAGAGTCTGTAGTTCTAACATGGAAATATGAATGTCAACCAAATTTATACTGCAAGTCATTTGGAAATCTCTCTCTTGCATTCTCTTTCTGTTGAGATTCAAGGACTATATGCATGCACACACACACACACAAAAAAAAAAAAAAAAAAAAAGGAAAAAGAAAAAGCCTTGGGAAGCAATCCTACTTCAAAGAGTGAGTGAATGCCAAGGTTTCTACTGATTCTAGCAGGATTTTACCCTTTTTCATGTCAGCAAAAGTCACCATCTGTTGACAAACAAAACAGCGAATGAAATCTGCCTTTCTGCTCTGTCTCAGTCTTTTCACACCTGCCTGCCTTTCACTGAAGTGGTCTGCACTGACTACAGCTGGCAGCAGTTATGACAAAAAAAGATGGTCCCTAAGTGGGATCTCATGTAACAATTCCTGAAGTTCTAAATTATTTGTGAAAACCTATGTGTAAATTGTTCCTGTTTTCCAGAGAGGTCTGGGAACTGAGTCCTCCGTAGAAACTTGACTCCCAGTTGCTCAGAGAATTTGGTACTGAGAAGTAAGGACACTGCTTTTCACTTTCAGTGCTGTAGGAAGATTTTATTTTTATTTCTGTAGGGTCATAAAGTGCATATTCTAACATCATATTATGTATTCAATATATTAGAAAAACCTTTGTCTTTTATAAGCCACTGTATGTGAAGCCATCTTTTCCTCTGTCAGGGAGAACTGACAGGTTGCCTGCCATCACCTACTCTCCAGCAAAGTTAGCAGCCCACACTGACAGTGTGAAAACATCTGTTGAATGGATTTATTGACTAGGTCTTAGGTGTGAGTTGTTGGGGGTTTTTCTCCACACTGTTTATTACAGCCCTGACCTAATGAACTTAATTTGTTGACATGTTTCCCTCAGTGTCTTACTTGATCCTGTCTCACATTTCTTTCTACTGTGCTGTTTTCTTGGAAACAGGAGTTCCCGGCGCATCGGCGTGTCCACCAGTTGCAAATCTACCAGGCTCAGATGGCTACAGTTGGTATGGCGGGATTAGATAAACATCAGCCGGTGTCCAGGACCCCATCTTCCCCCGCTGATTCCACATTACCTCACCCAGCCATGGACCAACCCAGCCAGCATGTCTACACGACTGGTAGGATTCCCTAAAGACTGCTTTTAATAGGCAGGGAAAATGCGTTTGTTCATGTAGGATCAACAGATTTAAATGCCTTGAATACCTCCTGCAGCAATGCATTCAGTTTTAGCCTTACTGTTCCTTGGGTTTATGATGCTGTACTGGCATCAAGTCAACCAGTGCAGCTGATAAATCACAGGGTTAATATTCACACAGCCATAAATTATTATCATTGACTGGCTCTGGCAATATAGTAACAGGTGCATTTTTGGTGCCTTTAAGTCATTTATAGCTTTTTCTTTCATTTCCCTATCCTCTGGTTCTTTTTTCCATGTTCTTGTTGCCTGTTTTGTAGAGACCACCAAAAAGTTGAAGAAAGACCACCAGTAAGTAGGAAAGCTGCTATATAGTTCTCAATGTCTTCATTCGACAAGTCAGTTTATGCTATGAGGTTGCTTTCCCTACAGAAAGAGCAAAGCTGTAGCCGCGACTAGAAGGTGATGTTGGCTACACCTTTGGTGTCTTTCAGCATTTGTATGGATTCTATATAGAGGACGGTTTTATGGTCAAGCCCTGGGAAGTCCAGTTACTCAAGGAGCATCTCCTATTGGTATGGTCTGGGCTGTCTAAAGCAGAGTGATTTGAACCTCCAAAATCTTCAGTGAAAGGAAGAAAAATGACCACAGAACCCCCATTTCTTATTTTGAGTAATTTAACCTTGCAAGAGGTTCCACCTTTTAAGACCCTGAATCTCAGTGTAACATTACAGCATTGTTAGAAGTGAAGATTCACTTACTCTGTGCACAAGAAAGGGAAAATGAATACTTAGAGATACTGTTTATTAAGATTTCTGCCAGTAGTAATAATTCCTTCACATCAGTTGGCAGAACATGCCATACCCTGAACGCTTACAGCTCTTCAGGCTATGACTATGGATTAATGTAGCTTGGAGTCCTTAATGGGCACTATATCTGACGTGCATTCTCTCCTGTCTCTCCAATTAGAATGTGAACTTGGAAAGCAATAAGTTATTATTTTAAAGAAAAAAAGTGCAGAAGAAAAAGAGATGTCCTTAAAGCACTGCCATTAAGTGGGTAAATGGATGTAAGATGACATTCAAAGATGAAAGACATAATTTCTTCTCCTGTAAATACACTGTCAATTCAGGAATTTCACTTGTTGTGTAACAAACGTTTGGACTGTACAGAAAGAAACATGGTAATTCACTTTCCATGAGTTTCTGCAAAAAGACCAGCTGTGTATAGACAGGATTATTAAACCAGGCCACTGTTTTTCTAGTTGTGGTTCACAGAGTCCCCAAAACATTGTAAACTCATTCTAAAAGATTCACAGAGCACACCAAAAGTGAGTTCACTGGCTGTAGGCCTCGACGTCCTGTTCAGAAGTCTGCAGTTCCACTACAAAGGTTGAATTGAGTTGCAAATATAAAGGCTGCTGTTTTGGCCTGATTGCTAAGGTTTACTGACACCTCTCTTTATAAGTCCCCAGAAAGGGGACTAGGGTCAAGGGGGGTATACACACACACACACACATATATATATATATGTACATATATATATGGGGATTTGTGGCATCAGTAGAACTGATTAAGAAATACTATGTGAAGTTGAGATGGAAGAATAAGGGAAGGAATGAAATGATGTAGCACAAATACTGAACGGAGATGGTATCAGGAAATGGGACATACCAGGCATGACAGGCTCAAGAGCTGACACAAGGAAGCCTGACGGGTTCTGCAATGCAAATGCAGACAGTGCATATGCAGAGTCAGGGTGTGTTAAGATCAGGTAGACAGTTAACTTTACTCCTTTAGTAAAGCATTACTACATGAACAACAGCAGTGGAAACAGAGAAAGAAAGAAAGAAAGAGAGAAGAAAATGCAACTTATTCCAACTGAGATTCTCAATTATTCACTGAACTCCTTTCTCCAAATCTGAACATATTTTTCTTGAATCCTTGTTTCTTCTTTTATTGAGTTAGCACGCACCTCTGCAGTCACAATGAAGCCTTTCCTTTCTGCTTGAAGAAATTCCTTTCCCTGATATAGAACCATAAAAGGGCTTGGGTTGAAAGGGACCTCAAAGATCATCTAGTTCCAACCCCCCTGCCATAGGCAGGGACACCCTCCACTAGACCAGGTTGCCCAAAGCCCCATCCAACCTGGCCTTGAACACTTCCAGGGAGGGGGGATCCACAGCTTCTCTGGGCAACCTGTTCCAGTGCCTCACCACCCTCACAGTGAAGAATTTCTTCCTTATATCTAATCTAAATCTACCTTCTTTCAGCTTAAAGCCATTACCCCTTGTCCTATCACTCCATGCCCTTGTAAACAGTCCCTCTGCAGCTTTCCTGTAGGCCCCCTTTAGGTACTGGAAGGCTGCTATACGGTCTCCCTGGAGCCTTCTCTTCTCCAAGCTGAACAAGCTCAACTCTCTCAGCCTGTCCTCATACCAGAGGTGCTCCAGCCCTCTGATCAACTTTGTGGCCCTCCTTTGGACTTGCTGTAACAGCTCCAACAGTCCTTCTCAACTTGGGGGCCCCAGAGCTGGATGCAGTACTCCAGGTGGGGTCTCATAAGAGCCAAGTAGAGGGGCAGAATCACCTCCCTCAACCTGCTGCTCATGCCTCTTTTGATATGTCTCTAGGCTTACAGACTTACACGGATAACCTATATCACTGTAGTTTCTGAATACACTGAAAATAGAGCTATTTTCTGTATTATGAGATTAAAACCTTTGGAGTGACACTGAACAGAAACTTTGCAACATCAACAGTTCTAATACAGTTTCTGTGAATGGCTAGACAGATATGTGTATTATTAACTTATGGTATGTCATAGAATGGCTTTATTGTGCGTAGTATTTCCTGGGTCTGGATGGTACCCTAGCATTTATTCATTGGTCAGTGCAAAGAAAGCAAGCCAGACCCAAATTTATCTATTCTTATGCAGCCTTTCCAAAATCCCTTGGGATGAAAGCCATCGGCAACCTGGTCTGATCACAGTGCTGACCTGCTCTGTGCAGAGGGTTGGACTAGAGACCTCTGGAGCTACCTTCTGACCTGAGCTATCCTGTGGTTGTATGATTTGATCCCTTAAGAGCACATGAGATGCAACCAGCCGTTGTCCACAGCAGTTGCAATACTACCATTTTTAAATGCATGGAAGGAAGGAATGGGTGGGTGGAAAAGCAGAAAATTCTAGTACAGCTTGAAGTGAGGTCAAATTCAGATCTTATAAATTAATGTAAAAACACCTCCCTGTCTTGAATTATTTCTTACTGTTTGGTTTTTGATTGGGTTTTTTGTTTGTTTGGGGTGTTTTGTTTTGTTTTGTTTTGTGGTGTTTGGGGTTTGGGTTTTTTTCCTATTAAAGACAATATATTCTTGGAAGATAAAAAAAGGTAGAAGGAAAACTGTTGTGGCAGAACATTACACAGCGATCAAAATGATCCTGTATTTTTGCGAGTCATGAAAGAAAATACTTTTAGCATCTGAAGGGAATCAGAATGGTGATAGTTATGAGAGAGCTATGCAATATATACACAGTATATGCCCACGATAATGAGTTAAAGATGGAAAAAATATAAAATCTACCTGATGTTCATTTAGATACCTTACAGAATATTTGATATTCTTTAGTTCAGATTCTTCCCTTCGGTTTTCTTATTTGTACTGTTCTTCAGGACTTTCACCTTCTTCCAAGCAAGCTGTTAGTCAGCAATTTTTAGGTCTCTTGCTCTCCCCTCTGTTTAAAATATTATGAAAAGAAGTTGACCCAAATAAAGTATTTTTGAAAAAAATAAGTCTTAGGGAGTCCCCACCAGGAACACCTCTTTTTTTTCTGACTTAATGCAAATTCAGTTTCTTTTGTCCTGTGTCCTCTGTCATTATATGGTTCAGTGGTGCCACCATTCCAATCTGTCATCATGGCCGCATTCCGACCTCACTAATATTGGTGTAAATCCAGAATAAATCCACCAATCTCAGTGGAACTGCTCAGATTTACATAAGGAATCTGAGAGCAGAATCTGGCTGTAGGCATTTGTTCTGCAGAGACAGAATAACCATCTTTTATTAATATTTCACAGCAGTCTGCAATTGAAAACAGTTGTCTCTCTCTCTCTTTTTTGTGGGGGTGGGGAGATCATTGGCTGAATCCTGTTAGGGAAATCCTACAGGCTATTTTTAGCAGTAAGCTCTACTGCTGCATTGTGGTATTGTACCAAGCACATGTGCTGTATGACCAGCAGCCATACATCTGAATTACTTGCACATCCTAAATCAATTTAGATGCTTGCAATAAATTAAAATGTATATTTCAGTCTTTTCTCCAGTCAATTAATTCTGCTAGAAATAAATTTCACCCTAATTGGTGTGAATATCTTACTATTTAAAACTGTGGCGTAGATGTTTCTGCATGTAGTACTGACCTGACCCAATTAAACTGATTTTTGATTCCGACAAAATAATTCACATACAATGAAATTACATCTTTAGTTATATTCTATTTTGGGAAAAATACTAGTGCACTAAGAAAGGGATGTTTATGTCAACTAGAGGAGGCATCCTGAATACACAGTTTCAGCATTTCACTTCAAAACCACTGTTTAGTTGCAACCCTGATATAGGTGATCAGAAAGTGTCATTATTACATAACATCTTGATTCTGTATAATAACAACATAGTAAAAGATATATCTATTATTTCTACTAACCGCAGTTTGGACTATGCAAACCTAACCCTGTAGGGAGCATTGATAAAATAAAAGAGCCATTGAGAGAATGGCAGGCAGGAGATACTTTCAGCTTTCAGCTACTTTTGTTAACATTTAACAAGTGTTTCCATTCAAATCCATTGGATATAACTGCCTGCTCCACCTAAGAGCTTCTGAAAGTCCTGATGCATGTGCTTTTAGCATCTAAACACCTTCTCTGTTGGGCAGGGGGAGGGGAGGGAAAGTTTTCTTATCTAATGGTACGATGAACACTGGCAAACTGTACAGTCTGGATATGCAACAGACTGTAAAAGTTAAAACTTTGGGTGCCAAGAAAAGGAAAGCAAAGTATGTGAGCATGCATTTATTTCTGTGCATACTTGCTATTTCAAATAACTTATAAGACCTGATGATAGAGCAGCAAAGCTTATAAACAGTGCAGTGGAAATAACTGCAGAGAAAGGAAATTATTAACTGCTTTGACAACGCCAGCAAAGATTTTAAGCTACATTAGTTTATTAGCTCCAGATTTTCACTGTTTCTTTTTTTTTCTTTAAAAGAAAACAAACCAATAAAATAAATACAAGAATTTATTACTAATGAACTATTTTTTTTGTTAGCTAATCATTTAGTATAAACTTAGTCATGCTGCACATAAGTATTATTGCTGCATTCTCCTTATGCTAAACATGATTGTTCTATTATCATTTTGGCTTAAATAGCAAGATCCCAAAGGATCAGTTCTAAAGTGCATGAGCTAAGAAATATGGCAGCACAAATATTTCTAGAGCAGCATAATTTCTGGCTGACTTCTAACTGAATTATCTCAGAACCTTAACTTTGCATTGCCCACAATGTATAGAAACTCTTATTCACTAGAGTTTTTCAACACTTTAATAAAGGTTCAATATCCATTCAAGAATTTTGGTGAATAAGGGCAGTATTGAGCATGTTGTTGAATCTGGACTTTAATTTTGTATTTTCATCACTGGCTGACTTTTCAGTAGCAGACTAACACAATTTTCCCAGAACTGTGTTGGCATCCCCAGTAGTGGTGGCACATAAGAAAGAGGGTTTGAATGTCAAGTTTTGCAGCTTGAGAAATTGTTAATTTGAGTCCCTTTCAACCGTAAGGGGAAGAAAAATCCAAATGTTTCACAAATGAAAATGATTCATGGGGTAAGGAAAATATTTTTTGTTCCAGAAATTTCTGAAGGGCAATGCAAACAACAAGTAAATAAATAATATCTTTTTTCAGTGTTTCAGACTTGGCCTGAAAGCTTTGAAAACTGGGTTTAGCTTGAGCCTACTTACTAAAATTTCTCTTTTGCTCCCAACACATAGCTACAAAGCAATGTGATATTGATAGCTGTTCTGTATAAAGTTCTTCTGTCCTTGGATAAATGAGCGTAGAAAATTCAAAAGGAACCTTGCATTGCAGTCTAACAACAGGATTTGGTCCTAATTGAGTAGTGGGTGGAACTTTTCATTTTAATGAAAAAGGACTCTGGTTGCTACTGCTGCAATCTCTGAAATTTTCATCTGATATGCTTTGAAATCTGGAATTAATATAGTATTAGTTAAGCAGTACAAATACAGAGTGGCATTGTAATTTCAAAATTTATTTTAAAAGGTTTTTCTGAATTATTTTCCTTACACTGCTATTAATATATAGCCTCTTCTTGTTATATATAGCTTGATTAACAGCCTTAGCTGACTTTACCCCCTAGAGAAAGAGAAAATAAGTGATTCAATAATAGGACTGATTTTTTTTCTAGCCATAAAAGCTTTGATAAGACACCACTTTATCTCCTTTCTCCTTTACAGTTAGTTGTGCTTATTAGTATAATTTCTTTAGAATTCACTTTTACCTTATCAGTATCACAAGATGTACCTTTTAACTCAAAATTCAAATTCTCCCAGAGTAAAGGGGAATTAAGATCCAGACTTTTCATCATGCTCTTACTGACAAATAAGATCCAGTTGTGCTACAGTATGCATAGCATGCAAGAGTATAACTTGCAAATTTTTCACTTACTGTTTCTCATTGTGCTGTCTTTGTGCTGAAGGTGTTGTGTATGACAGTCTGATGCTGAAGCACCAGTGCATGTGTGGCAACTACGCTAATCACCCTGAACATGCTGGAAGGATCCAAAGCATCTGGTCAAGGCTGCAAGAAACTGGGTTGCTAAACAAGTGCGAGGTAATAAAAAATAAAGACCAGATACTTGACTTCTTAAAGTAAACAGCAAATTTATTAAATCCTAAATCTGTCTTACTTTTGTAATAAGAGAGTAATTTCTCTTAGGAATTATTTGGACTTAACTGACAATGTTAAAATAATGCATTTTAGGAAAGCACGCTTCCCAATCGGAAAACAAAGAATTCACACAATGAAAGTAATTTATCCACATCCATCAGAATATAAAATCTGGACAGGACTGTGTTCCTTACCTTAATATAGGAAGGTAGACAAGCAGTAGTCAAATGGCAAGTGCAGTCCTTTCAACAGCAGTTCTTAACTTTTTCAAAGCAGCCAACGACTTTACTTCTGTAGTAACACAGGACAGTGGTTTGGTTTTTTGGCTTTGTTTTTTTTTGGTTTTTTTTTTTTTTTTTTAATGTAGTTTGTATCAGTCCATAAACACATTGTATCTTGTCTTATTTCAGACTCTGAAGTCTGTGTTCATAGCATTTTCATTTGCCAGGTATACAATATGTACCAAGTCAAAACTCAAGACATTCAAGAGCAATCTTCTAGACAGTATCAGAGCAAATGTGGAACTTCTGTCTGCTTTGCTTTCCCTCACAAAATTGCATATTAAAACACCATGCTTAAATCAAATATGGGCTATGAGGTTCATATATAGCTTGGGTTACCAAAAAACAGCCTTTACCTGCCATTCACTGCTTCCTTTGAGTTGTGCAGCACTGTCAACTTGGGTAGAAGCCTGTGGCAATTGAGAGTGCTTACTGCATCACAGCACAGGTTAACAAAGTTCAACACAAATTTGTTTATGTTTTGCAGGATCCAAAAACTGCCAGGGCTCTTACACTCTGTTTTCTTTAATTATTTTTCTTTATATACTTAGGCTTTTACAAACCCAAAGGACTTGGTACAGTAGGTGCCTTTGATTAGTTCTTCGTGACTGTTCACAAAGATTTTCTGCAGGTAGCCTAGCGTACTGGGCAGTGAGATATTGCAAGCACTAGAAATGGATTTGTAGTATACAGTCATCTAACTAGATGGCAGCACTCTAACAGGCTAATTCTTGGTTTTAGCTTTCAGTCTTCAAGAAGACTTTCTTTCAGCAAGGCCCTTGAGGCCACATATCACATGAGTGGTTTCACTGGTGGGATCACCTCCTTAAGGAGTAAGTTAAACATGTAGCCAACTGCTTTACTAAAATAAGGCCTAGTTACCTTCCTGACTGAGGACCTGTATTATAAAGAAAAGAGAACAAAAAGAGAAAATAAGTAAAATGCAATGTGCTACTATTTATTGCTTTCTTTGGTAATAAACAGATATTGCTGAACAGTAAATTGTGTAGATCTGCAAAAGGTGTAAATAGGAAAAGTGGTTAGTCTGAGGTGCATGCAGTCCAAGAGTTTCCTGGAAGACTTAAAGTTTCCTCTTACAAGTCTGCAATTTCAAAAATTGAAATATAGCCTATTAGGTCTTGCAATATCCAGTGAGTGGGCAGAGAGGAAATAAGTCACTTCAAGTCAAATGGCTGGAATGTGAAATGAGCTGTCAAAATGTAAACTATAATGATAAGACTTTGAGGAATCTCATTGGGAAGCTGGTGCATAGATCTGGTATTTATCTTGATCTTCTTATGTAGCTAAAGACAGGATTATATTTGATGATGCAATCTGTCCTTTGCTTCACTGAATTCTGTAGCACTCGCTTGACATTAAACATGTCCTTAAATCTGCTCACTTTTCAAAACAAGGAAGGCTGCAGTGGTTCACTTAATTGATGCTCTGATTCCTTAGAAAAGTTATTCAGCTGAATATATGACTTGTGTCACTAAAGGAGGGGTTATTGCATTATTCAAGAAATCATAGGCCACCATTAAGCCGCATTCTGGAATATACTACACTGAGGATGTGGAGTCAAAGCACCATGAGCAACTGCACTGTCTCTTTTACTGACTTCTGAATGTCCCCTCATGGACATTAGTATTTCTTAATAGAATTTCTCAAGATAATTTCCCATGGTTTCTGTCAGAAGGAGTGGGGAGATTGCTGGTCAGCTTTTGCCACGTGCACTGCCTCATGCACCAAGCCTGAAGGGCAGCTTAGGAACAGCAACCTGCCACAGCCACTTAGGAAATCCTCTGCAGTAGCTGTGAACCTTCTTTTTTTCTCTTTCACTAAAACAATAATCCCACAAGAGGGCTGCAGTCCCACTCTTTGTCTGATGAGGAGTTTCAGGATCAAAGCTAGTTGTCAGACGTAGCTCAGATCTTGTTAACTTGCAATGTGTGTATCCTTAGCCACAGGCTTGTGCCAGGGGGCCCTCCCTATTTTCTTAATCTAACAAGAAACCCCTATGAAAATGAACAGTCTATATCCATATGATCTTTGTTGTCTATAGCAGAGAGCAAAATGTGATTCCTAAATCATGTGGTGTGAATTAACCCCTCTCACACAGCTCAGGTCTATGGCCCTGGAGAGATGACCGGCCAAATGGTCAGAGAACCGTCATCTCTAGCTGGGCATGGGATGATGTCAGTCATATATACCGAGCCAACACCACGCTTGCTGCAGTTAATAGATTGATCTATAGACTTAGTCTATTACCTATATATATTGCTCATATGGCCCCTATATAAAGCATTTTTAAAATATAACTTGTTAAAACCATCACAAGTTTTAACTGGCGTACTCAAAGCTGTGTCTTCACTACAAAATAAAATGTGCCTGGGACTGTTCTCCACCACCGCTGCCAACTAGCATGGAAAGATCCATGTTCATACTACCAGGAATGCTCCTTGGCCCATGCCAGTGACCAAACCATGTCTGGGACTTGTTTGGGAGAGTGCTAGTTGCTGCTCAGCCAAAACGGTGTGAAGGACCACTTTAGCAATTTAAAAGTACAGATGATTGTGTTCCTCTGCCTGGGAATGTTTCCTGGCACTGCTTAACTTACTGCTGCAGACACGGCCAAAAGGCCTTGCTTCTCCAAACTGTATTTTGTCTTTCTAGCCATAGCTATTTGAGCTCTAGAGTTATTCAAACAACAGTTTAGAGGATTTCTGCTAAATTGAGAAACTAGTTCTAGCTTTCAGAATTTTTTTTAATCACATCACTCTTCCAATTAGATCGATTACTTCCCCTGTTGGCGTCCCCAAGGCAAAGGAGAAACACGTTCAGACCATAGCCAGCCCTGGAGAGCGGGATTTGAGAGACCAGTCCCTGACTGAGTCTGGGGCAAGAGAGTGGAGTAATTTCCCCCCATAGTGGACATTTTTATAGTCCTGGTATAGATATATTGCAAAAATAAAATTCAGGTACAACACTTTTGCATTAGTTTAAAAGTTTTGTGTATGTTTACTGAAATATCTATGCTGTGTTTGCTAGAAGCTGACAGATGTAGAACTGATCATTATTAAATGCAGCACCACCACAGGGCAGCTAAAAGATACAAAGATTGGCATAAAAACATCCATTACCTTTTTTTTTTTTTTTTTTTGGCAATTTTCTCTTCGTAAAGAGCAATGCATAGCTGCTCTACCTTTGGGACAAAAAAAGGACTGAATTATGTTTTGGTAGTGGTGTCTGCTTTCTACTTGTTCTAGGGAGAGGAAGTATTTACACAACTCCTTTGGGGCCATAATTTATGCACACATGACTGACATTAGGCTACACTGATCGGCACAGTTTTAGAAAAGAAAAGAAGAATGTAGACATGGTCCCACTTTGTGCTCCCACCTCTACTTCCTGTAGGGACTGTGGTCCAGCAACATTTTTCTTTTCAGTGTGGAATTTGATCTGAATTTTGGTAGTTTTCTGGATTAGGGAGGTATCTTGCACCTCCTGCTGTCCACATCTCAGGGACTGAAGGGGAGAGAAGGAAAGAATTTAAAGATTGAGAAGCTTCTAATCTGCCAGATCACATAGACTGAGATATGTGAAAAAAATTCCATAACACAGAAAAATTAGTCCATAAAGACACTTTAAGAGCCACAATTGAACATATTCAGGTTAAGCAGTGGAAGACCAAAACCCATTAAGAGAATAAATATATGAGTGTCAGAGATATGCTTGCAATTCCCACATAATGGGGACAGAGCAAGCAATGTGAGTGTACTGACTGGCAAAAGATCCATATTATCTGTGTGTATTTTTAAAAACAAGAGCAAATTTAACAACTATAAGAAATCCCAGAAAAGTAGGAAAAAAATCTGAAGAACTTGTTTACAAACTAGATAGCCTAAGTGAATTTCAGAGACACCATCTCCATACAAATAGCTGCAGTAAAGGCAATGGACACCTTACACTGAGAGACCGGAGTGAGAAATATTCCTTAAGCTATGTCAACAATTCCTGTTAGTTTAGCAGAGAGAAACAGGCGGTGTCATCTTTGTCTTGAATCTCTGACTGTGCAAGAGTTTAGTCTGCTGAAATTCTAACCAAAATCTTCAGGTTGATAGAGGTTATCTGTGTGAAACTTTAATGGCCTATTTTAAATGGAAGACCAGATTAGATTAGACATCCCTCTTTGACCTGAAATTCTGTGAAAGGTGAAAGCATTTTCTCACTGTGGGGAGAATAACTTTCTAGTTCTAGATTGATTTTTCAAAGCGCTCACGTGCAGTATTCTGCTTTCCTGAGCTGTATAATTGTCTCTGTTGATGAGGGAACTGCATATGCCAGAGAAGGAAGCTAACACAAGCATTGTCATGCACATTAGAAAAGAATAACTTGCTTTCTACTAAGGATGTAGTAGATGGATGGATGTAGTATTCAAATCCCGCTGAATGAAACAAATACTGTTCATAAGTTCTTCTATGCTAGTTCTCCTTTTCCATTGGCTTTATGCCAGTTTTCTGCTTCCTATGACATTTTAGGCTTCTGACACTACCATAGCCAATGAAAATTAAGAAAGACACTTTAAAATAAAAAAGATGTGGATAAAAGTATATGTGTAAAGTTATACAAATTCATATGTTATGTAGTCTGATAACGCCTGCCAGTGAGAGCCAGAAACTATTGCTTTGCATAACTGAAGTTACATGATTCCAGATTCTGGCAACAGACTTCTGTGCTTTTGTAGATCTGCTAAATCCTGACATCATTGTGTAAGAGGAATTGTTCTTAGCAGTTATTACAGGTAATTTTTAATATTTTTTTTCCCCTCTGTGTAGAGCCTTAGATAGTTGGAATTTTAATGTTATTGAAAATGCCTTGTCAGGCAGAGATACTGCAAGGGTGAGATGAAAGGAACAGTAAACGAGGAGGTGGGAATGCAGAAAGAGCACAGACGTATGCACTGTTACCCTTCCCTTTCCTCCTGCCATTTACTGTGTAAATGTGCTTGCCAAGGCTCAAGGTGAGAGCTGGAGAAGCTGTGGAGAAGCAGCAGCTCTGGGCTGTGCCTGCCCTGGCAGCTCAGCAGTTGGCTGCGCTCTGAGGACATCACTGCCGGGAGCAGCCTTGAGGTGGGGGTACTGCTTGGTCCTATTTGGATTCTGCACCAAAGCCGTCTCTGCCCTGGTAATATTGGGTGCCAGGTAGCTCCTCGGCAAAATGTTTTGGGGAGGCCACCTGCAGACCCTACTCTGTTAGTGCAAGTCACTATATTCCATAGGATATCACAGAGCTCCCTGTTGTGAGAAAAACAGCTAGCTGTGGGTCTTTTTACAGTTAAAGTGATATGGCATTTAATAGCACTTTAAAGAGTCAGACAATTAGCTCACTAAACATCTCTTAAAGAGTTTTTGTATAACTTGTCAAAAATATATGACCAGAGTATTTTACTCAAGGTTCTTTGATGTGACCTTCATAAAATACCTCTTTACTTTTCTTGTACATTTGTTTCAGCTGTCCTAAAAGCCAGCCTCCCTTCCCATTTTACTGTAGAGCATTGAGTATATAGATTTTAAAGTAGCTTATTAGAAACATAGGCCTTAATGAGAATGAATGAACGAGTAAATGTTACCAATCACCTCACTTGTGAAGAAAAACATTTTACCTGACCCAAAAGAACCATTACAGAGTTTACTGACTCCATGAAGTAACGTAATGTGCTGATTTTGATTGTGCAACTGTGTGTTAAAAGGATGTGAGTGCACCACTACAAATTCTCATGTGAGACTGGGAGAGGCTTGAAGAAATTAGAGATGAAAAAGGATTTATTAAGTCATTTAGTTCTTGGATCATCCCCTAAAATGTTTTTTCCACTGTTGTGTCCAGTCAGGTTTTAAACACTGCAAGAAACAGGGCTTCCACCATTTCCCTGAGGGAAATGACTTCCCCTGAGGGATGACTTCCAGAGTCATCTACATCTAACACTCAGGAAATTTTTCCTGATTAGTCAGAAAAAATTGCCACTGCTTAACTCAATATAAATTGTGCATCGTTCTTCTGACACCCCATCCCCACCCNTGCTTTCTTCTCCTAGTGAACAGATGGGCGTCTTCTGATGTGCATGAGTAGGTGATGGATATAATGAGAATTACAACTTAACCTCCAAGAAAACTAGAATTGAGTAGTATTTCTGTAACAGGTTAATCAGTCTGCTAAAAATAGGATGGTCTATTTAGATAACTTCTGTACCTGTTTCTCTATAGACCTTGACAGTCAGATGGATCCACAATCTAAGTTGTGAGAAGTTTTGCCCCAGGTGTTCATAAGGACCGGCTCTGCAAATAGAGTCCAAGACTTTAAAAATAAGCTGTTTTCTCTCTACGATAACCAATATCAACAGGAAAGATGATCTTGGGACCAGAACTTTGTTGACAGTGCTGTTTATTATGCTCAAACCAGAACAAAATCTGCTTCATGTTGCTGTGTCTGCAAAGGCTGTGCAGCACTAGCACAAGCAGAGAAGTAAATATTTTTATGATGAGCTGTAACTCCAAATACATACAAGGAACAGATCTGCTGAATAAGAAAGTGTTCGTTTGAATCTTTCCTTCCTTCTTTCCTATCTTCCTTCCTTCCTAAACTGATTAAATTTCAATGGATTTATAGAAAGACATGCCAGATTTTTTAACACTGATTTAAATGGGAAGAGTACAGGCTGAAGAAACAGTTAAAGAGACAAACTTGGCTCACAGAAATGTAAGGAAGCAAGTGAGTCAGCATGTGTAACAGCAAAAATGATCCTGGGATATTGAACATACATTACAAAAATAAAAAAAAAAAAAGAAATATTTCAATAAGCATTTAAACTTTAATTTTCTTCTTCTCCCTGGCTCTCCTCACTGTGATCATGTTCTTCCTAGCAGCATAAATCACAAGTACCAGTAGTAATGCAAAAAACATTATTCCTCATTCAGAACACATCTGCAGCTTACAGGTGTGAATAAGTTTTGCTCTTTAAACTAGAATTTTTCCAGGCAGCTTTCTTACTTAAGAAATATTTCAACTTCTGGTTTGTATCTCTTAATATAATGTAGAAAAGAGACAAAATCTTTTCTTTTTCTTGTATGTGAAACCCTGTATTAAGTTAACTCTGCTAAGACTTAAGTGAAGCATTTGTGATAAACCACACACGCATTTCTTCTTCATATAGCATTACTTTAATAAACAAATCAGTGTCACATTCCTGCATGACGCAATTTCAACCCATTATTAATCATGCTAAATGTTATTTCGGACCTTTACTTTTTTTTTTTTTT
>VXBL01002269.1:152888-171993 GCA_013400195.1 Aramus guarauna
TTTTTTTTTCTCCCTAAATATTGTCAGTGGAATATTGTAGGCCTCTGCTGTTTTCTTTCAGCGAATTCGAGGTCGAAAAGCCAGTCTGGAGGAAATACAGCTGGTTCACTCTGAACATCATTCACTGCTGTATGGCACCAGCCCCCTGAACAGACAGAAGCTGGACCCCAGGAAACTCCTAGGTCTGTACAGGCCTCTATTCTACTGAGAACAGCACATTCCAGCACTGTCATTAGTCATAGCTGGTGTCAGTTTAAAATACTTGGCAAGCAGTGTGACAAAAATTCACTTTTTCCAAATGCATTGCTATGTGGAAGGAGAATGTTACAATGGAAGCCAAATATAGATTAGCAAAATGCACAGGCTGGAAAGCAGCAATAGAAGTTTCTCCTCATTTGCTTCAAAAATCATCAAAGTGTTAACCCTTTACCGTAATTTGTTCTCCGTCAGAGGGCAATGGCAATTTTGAACACGGTTGCTCTTCTCTCTCCTCGTGTTCTTTGATTTGAAAATGGTAGTTTAAGATACACTTGCTTGTCAGAATTGCTTGTTTGCTGTTCTCGTTTGCTTTATTTCAATTCTTTCAGCCACACCGAGTACAGATACCATGCCTAAGTCTTGCTAATAAGTGAACTTTATTTTAATGCCTTCCCACTATGCAGGATATGATATCTTTCTGAATAACAGGAGGGGAAACCGCATTAAAATATTAAATAGACCTATGGATGTACAGAATAGCAGAAAACTGACAAGATTTTCACATCAAATATCCAACAGCCAATGCTCAGTGTATGCTTTTTAGAATAGAAAAGTAGGGTTAAATTGAGCTCTGCTACGAGTGTAGCATGAAGCAGATCTACTTGTCAGACCTGCTACAGAGAATGTGAAAGGAAACACACAAAAAAGTAGTGCCTTTTGGAAATAATCTGTGAGTGAAATCCTGCCCTTTATGTCCCAGCACACTGGATACAACAGTCTAATTCTCAGCTATTTATTTAACACTTATTCTAAGATGTGGAGCTTTTCCTAGATGTAATGAAACCCAACCCAAACAAAAACAATACCGGCCATCAAAAGAAATTGTTGCCACAGTTCTAGTAACACATAACAATTATTTTGCTTTGGAAACTAATGCTGAGTTTCTTCTGTAAGGCAGACTGTTCCTTCAGTGAGTCATAAGAGTAGAAAAGAAAAATGTCTTGCTCACAGTGTTATCTAAGTTTATACATCTTCTTAGCCAAGGCAACATCAAACCAAAAATACTTACAGTGTGATAGATTCTCAGGAGCTTGAATTTCCAGGGTAGGACATCCCCCTAAAACAAATAATAATAATTAAAAAAAAGTGTTTCCAAGAAAAAGCTCTAAATTCCTGCAAAATGAAAATTTGGAAACATTTTGATTTGACTTCATCAACATTGTCAAAATGTTCCATTTTGATAGAGTCAAGCATTTCATTTAAATTTTGTTGGTTTTGATTAATTTCATTTTGATTTTCACATTATTTAATATAACATACATTGATATAAAATATTGCTCCCATTTTGGATCTCAGGGGTTGGCCACCATATGGGATGCAGTGTGTAGCTGCAGCTACGAGGTGAAAAAATGAATGGACTCAGGTGTCCTCGCTGTGCTTCTGCCTGTGCATAGAGAATGCGGAAAACTTTGTTTACCCAGTCTCAGAGAACCATTTCTTTGCCTACAGTTCTTTATTTGACACTCTTTGCCTTTTTTATTTGACACTTAGCCCAAAACATTTACTCTCTGAGTTTATATCAAGATCACACTCCTAGAATACATTCTGAGTGTATCCTTGGCTTAATGCCCTTTTCTGTCTCTGCTTCTAGGATGTTTTCTTGCTGCAGCTCACATGGCCTTTTACCCAGACAATAGTCAATGAAACACCCTTCCCACATGCTTTTGCATCTGCTTGGTTTTTGGCTGGAAGCTCTAATCATTGTGCTTCCAGACTCTTGTATAAAGGAACGTAATTGTCTCTTACATTTTTCTAAAATGCAGTGTACACTGTTCCACCTTTCTTCCTCTTCAGTTCAGTGAGGTTGAACCTAACAAGTCCTGACATTAAAATTATCATCTTGGTATAGTATAGAAATTCAAGATGATGTGTAGCAAAGGAGAAAAATCTAAAGGAAATGTTTCTCATCAAAAATGTCATCAATAACAACATTGTCTCATAAAACATTTCTATTTCAATGAAAGAGCATTTTTTTCCTACAGAAATTGTTCCACCAAATTATGGCTTTGCATCCTAATGAAAAGGACCCTAATGAAAAGGAGAACCTAACCATTTCTTTCCTTATACCTGTACCCACTCAAAAAAAGAGAGGCACCGTTTGTTCTCCACTTGTGCTCCAGAAAAGCGTTTCTTCCCTGACCTCATTCAGAAGAGTACATCTGCTTTTTCTGAAGCTTTTTTTTTTTTTTTTTTTTTTTTTTTTTTTTTTACAACACCTTTTTNTTTTTTTTTTTTTAACAAACAGCTTCTGTATCTTTCAAACAGAAAAGAAACATGTGAAGGAATGAAATTTAAGTACGACTGGGGCTAGAAATGTGCTACGTGTCAACAAATGCTCATTTCAGTGTTCCTGCTCAGGAAAAAATCCCTCTGTTCTGGAAGATTGCAAAGCAAAATGACTGTAAACTACTGCAATCAGTGAGAATTACACACACAGTTATCATTCACACATTCTCAATGCTTTCAGAGTATAAACTGGCTTGAACTCTTGAACTTTATTTTCCCTGCATCAGGGCCTACAAATGTAGCCGTTGCAAATGATCAGTTCAACTGCTACACTATTGCGTAGTTTAAGCTTTTGACTGATTGTATTTCAGTGTGGTGTGGTAAATGACATGCTATGTTGCATTACATTGTCTTGACATGAAGGAAACTAATATATAGCAGACTATGTGTCACATCACATTATGGTTTCACGTGAGAGAATACAACCTTTCAAACATCTTTGTATAAGCTCAAGTGCAGAACAGTTATCAAACAGGTCTTACAAATTTGTTTGCCTTTTCCCCTCTCCAACCATTACTAACAAAGTGTTTCTAAAAAGCAAGTTTCCAATGATTACAAGTTTGTAAAAGTGAGAAATATACTGTTGACACATCCCTGACAGTGGGGCAGTATTTAGACTACAACTAAAAGATGCATTCACAGAGCGTCTGTTCAATTACAATTTCAAGTTGGTGAAAATATGACCACTTAGCAGAAATGGCTTCGTTCTTGAAGGATGATACTGAAAACAATGAAGGATGATAGTGAAACCGTGCCTTTTCACAAGTGAACTCACTTTTTAGTTTATTTTTTTGAAAGTGATTTTTTGTCCATCACTTTTCCTGCTCATCAGACTCTCAGTCCCCAATTGTTGATCTCGTAAGCAGCTTCCTCAGCTTCTGTAGGGACCCTGACCTCAGCCAATGGTGGGTGCATAGCACCTAATTTGACTAACCAGCTTATACTGCTTTTGTGTGTTGAAATTTAGAATACAAATCTTGGATAATTATTCTAGCTCTATCAGTAAATTCTTGTGCTGAATCTTCTCTAAAAGATCTTTTTCCTCAAGTAATTTGCTGGTGACTGCAAAATCTGTCCTGATGCAAAGCCAAAAAAAGTATGATTATTTAAAATTTGTCTTCTGTCTTACTTGAAGTGTCCCAATATCTTTTTTATTATTATTCTATAGGTATCCTTGGGTGTGGAAGGGGGTTAGTGTAAAATGACTGCTATTTATCAAGTTCTGCTGGGGCATCAAGTCCAAACATCATGAGAATTTCTCACCTTGATTCCTTTTCAGGGTTTGCTTTCTGCTACTTATTTTCATTTATGGCAAAGAGTCTTGTGAGCTCTTTTCCTTTGTGAGGCTAGCTAAGTGATGGTCCCGTTCTCTTAGTAGAACCTTTCCTCACTGTTCTTTTCATGAAGTCTCAGTGTTTTCTTGTTCTGCAAAGCCTGTCATCTGCTTTTTTTGACTATCGTGCAAATAGAAGTGAGTATCCTGGCAAGTTTCTTGATACACTGAAAAGGCTTCGTGCTTCTTTCCCCCGTTTCAACTATCTGTTGATTGATTTCAGTGTCTTTCCTGCCATCTGCTTTTCTATTTTTACTTTGTGTTTGTTGTTTCTAATAGTGTTTACCATGCACAATGTGCCCGGCTGCAGGGAGATAAATGAGAATTCATCTGTTCTCTCTTATGTCCCCACTCTGCAATGGAATTTAAGAAAAAAGGTCTAGTCATTCAATATTCTAAAAATGCCTTCTTTTATCTCAAATTACAGCTTATGTTTCCATTAGTGTCTCCTGGCACTTTAACAGCACTATTTTTTTAGTTATCTGTGCAAAACTTTTTGATCTTCCTCACAGTAAAAAGTGAAAAATTTCTGTTCGCATTGGTCCTTGGATCTGCTTAGCAAGAGATTTGCAAAGTCCTCCTCTACCTCTGCTCTGACAATCTCCTGCAGCCAATATTTCCTTGCATGTTTGGGGCCGTTGGGACTCACAGTATGAGAATACTCTGTGGAGCTGCTGCACCTGCATTTCCCCTGGTAGCTCCACGGGAGGTTTTGTTTGGCTTCTCTCGCACACTGTGCAAACTGATCAAAGGCCTCTAGTTGGTTAAAAATGCATCTTGGATTTTACTTGAAGTTTAAAGCACTTTCTTCTTCTCAGACCAGTCTGGTCTCTTGACTTCAAAGATGATGGCTTATAATTTTCTTTATGCATTTCATTGGCACCTGCTAAACATGAGTAACGGCAGCGTTCGCCCCTTCCATAACAATGGGTGGCTCCTCTAGGTAACTTGAGTGATTCACTATCTAATGTTTCCTCCAGATGGCAAAGTTACAAAGCCAGTTCTGTGATACGGCAGGGGAAAAGCCTGTGTTCTCTTCCACAGCTGCCTTAGGATCAGATTACATACCGGGATAGGAACTGCATCAAATCCTGAGATCCTTACCCTTCATATTGTCCTTATCAAGACAAACAGTGAGTTTAGTGGTACAAAAAAAAGAAAACATGAATGAATAAAAAGTGAGTATAAATATTAAGATAAACCCTATCGCATTGTCTAATGTACAGAGCAGAGTAAGCTGGAAATTAGATTCTAAAGCCTATTAAGTTTTTATTCCCTTTAGTAGAATTCATTTACAGAGTAACAGTGAAATATAAAATAGTATTTCATTTTATGTTTTAAAAATATTAGCATATTAATTAATAGTATGTAAATGAAGAGAACAGATTTTTGCATCGATAGGAAGAATAAGACTGTGATTTTCACAAGAGAAACTTTTTGGAGATTAAAGTTAAGAAATTAGTCATTGGTTTCATGTAAGCTTAATGAGATTCCCTCTGTTGTCAGTGAAAAGAAACAGACACTTCTCAAGTATAATTCATCCCATCAGTCATCTGGGCTGGGTAGAGGTGCCTACCTCACTCCACTGTCTGTAGAAGAAGCTGAGATGACTACCTTAGACAGGCTGCTTATCAGCTACGGATATTGGCATGACCAGTCACCCTAGTTCAGAGTGACTTTCTGTGGAGTTTCAATCGTTATATTCCTTTGAAACTGCTGCTTACCAATCTTATGATTTGTCACTGTTGCAAAAGAGTACCTTAAATGTCCCATGGCTGATTTCCTTTCTAAGTACTATTAATATTTTTTAATCTACTATATGGCATTTTCATTGTGTGCTACCAAAATGTGAATTACTGTAAAGAATGATTATTATTCCGGTATTTAAATGTCTTATCTTATAAATGATGCTTATTGTTTCTTTTTTTTCTTTAATATATAGGAAACGTGTCTCAAAAACTCTTTTCCTTGTTGCCTTGTGGGGGACTTGGGGTAAGTAGATGTTTGTTTTTTCGCAAGAGGGACAGCGCGCAACATATGTATTCATTCATGAGTTCTTTAGCACTATTGCATTATCAGTTCAAAGTCTTCAAAAGCTGATAAAAAATGTAGAGACGAAACCTGAGCCATTATCGTACTGTGTTTTCACAGACACAGAAAACAGTACATTACAATAAGCATATGGAACAGTTCAAAACATATTTTGTGGCAATGTGTACATTTCTTCATTGTCCCACTTTGGGTTTTTCACATGAGGTCTGATTTGAGGAAAGTAACGTGGGTGCAATTGTTAGAGCAGAATGAGCCTTGTGGAAGCTACTTTGTGTACCCTTGAGAAGTAAATATAGCTTCACACTTCTCAGAAAGGACAAAAAATTTACCAAACCTAACATTTAGCATGAGAAGTGCTCATTAGTTACGAGCTAATAACTTGGGTGGTGTTAAACTAATAAATTATTTTAGTATTTTTATGTCCTATTTTGAAATGGATTCATTCTGAAAAAAAACGTTTGCGAGTATTAGGACATAGACAAAAATCTGCAGACAAAGATCTGTTGCAACACTAGGTAAAAGAATTAATCTAAATTATTGAAAAACGTAGAATGGAGAATTTCTGCTCATGTTGGTATCATGCTCCTATTAAATTCTAGTGAAGATAAAAACAGGGAGAAATAATTTTTCGCATCCAGGGGCTTTTCACACAAAACTATTCGACACTTTTTGGTCCAGCTGGGTCCATTATTTACTGATGTCAGCAATATCAAAGTGAAACGATGATATTACTAGATATTGATGGGCTGGCTGGATGATGTATGTGTAGTTTAGTTGCCTTTCACTGTTTCTGAGTATGCAAGAATAAAGTCACAATCTCTGGAGGTCAACTTCCAATGCAACCTTCTAAAGTTTTATTTACTTTCATCTTTCACAAAGGATAAATTCCACACCACACTAGTCTTGTTTATAGTGGGAATTTTATTATGAAATATCTGACAGAAAAAATACTCATTTTATAAGGTTTTAACACATGAAAAAGAAAAATTCCATTTTAGCTTTCAGTATTTAGCAATTTTTGAGGATTTCTGAACTATGAGTTAAGGAACAAAGAATCAGGAAGTGGTAATCATTCCAGTTCCTCTACTGTGGACTTAGCTTGCTGAGGATTCTGCCTAAAATTTGGAACTTGCTGACTCGAAACTTGCTAATTTTGAAAGTTGAGGGTCATTTATGTTTGTCGATCAGTTAACATTGCAAATTGACACATAGGCATGCATATCCACATGCACCCTTGTGCACTACTGTGTGCACATATACACACGCGCACGCATATATATGCACACGTTTCTGTTTAAAAAAAGGTAATTTTTCACACTGTTGTTGCAAAGTTTAGAGAAAATTGAACAAGAGATGAATGAAGTTGAGAAAGAATGTTGTTCAGGCTTCTGAGTAAAGAGAAGCTGATGTAAAATTTCTTGACAAATCTTTCTGAAGGCTTTGGAAAACAAATAGGACTGTGGTATACTTTGAAAATTAAAGTATAAGATTTTTCTATGAAACAAGTTATTATGGCATTACAAACAGTGAATAGAGATGTGCTTTGAAAATCCTGCTAACGAAAGCACGTTGTCCATTCTAAAGCTAATGGAAGTCAGAAATGCTCAGTATAAGTTCATTTTTTTAAAGCACTTAAATTTATCTACATTTTTTGTGTCAATTTGCTTTATTTCTTATTTAAAATCATGGAAATTGGATTAAGGAACATGTTGTAGAAATGGATCTTTTATTTATTTTTTTTCTAGTTGGTTTGCCTTTCTACATATTATTATTGTCAGGCTTGCTGTGGGGCTCTTTTAAAGGAGTGGGTTACGACCTTTTTCAAGGTAAATAATCAGATTAGGAGCTCTCTTTCAGTGATATTTAGCTGTCTATTGGTTAAGATGAGCTCTGGGAAAGGGAGTTGCTTCAAACTGTGTGGAAAGCAATTCTTAAGTTTACTCTCAAATATGATGGCATAGAGAAAGAAGCAGCATTGCCACTCAGTAGCTTTCAAGTTTACTGAGGGTTATAAATGTAAAGCAGCAAGAGTAGTTCATGCAAAGATTTTAAGGAGGGATGGAAGAACTAATTTTCTCAATTTTTGTTCTCATTTATTTTCTTGCTTGCTTACTTGATTACTTGCTTGCTAAAGCATACGGTGAGAAAGTATTAAGAAAAAAAAGTCTTCCATTCTTGCAGGAGACTTTATGGCTGCCTCTTGAACGATGGTTTTCAGAGCTCTTTGATCCTGTTGTCTTCTAACCATATGGGGACCTTGCTGGCTGTTATTATGCAGCTCTTCTATTATTAAATAGATTAGTGGTTAGACTACTCACACAGGGAATGGGAAACCTAGGCTCATTTCTCTCCACTGCCAGGCTGGATTTAATATCAGAGCCCCCATCTCTTAGCGGATGTTATTACCACTGAGGAGATCACAGATTTTTTCTGAACGGGGACCCTCACACCATGCACTGAAGCTGTGCTGCTGTTGGAAAGAGCAAGAACATAGGTAGGATAAAGCCCATGTATCTAAGGCTATAATCTACCTACCATACATTTATAAATAATGTGAAGTCCTAGCTCTGAGTCCCTGCTCCACAAACAGCTTATATATTTCACGTGAAAGAATCGCTGGACAAAATGGAAACTGCTCTTGGAGCAAGGACTGGAACCTAGGACTTCACAGGCATTGAAGACATGAGCAACTGATGGGCTATAAAGACTATAACAGCATGAGTTTGGGATGACTTGCATTGTTCACAAAGGTCCAGCTGAGCTCTGTAATCCTGAATTCTACTATATTATTGATTTGGCGGTTATCTCTGTTCTAACAGCACCAATAAACTGCAGTCAAGATCAGGGATCCTCTTCTTTGGACAATACTTACAGTTACAGTACAAGAAAGTTTTTTTCAAGAATTTTGAAAAGCAAACAAGAGGCAGTGTCCATAACTAATATGTTCTGATGGTGTTCCATCATAGCTCTAAATCTTTTGTACCAGTGAAAAATGCATGTAAAGCTACTGTTTACTGATTTTGTAAACATTTTCATGTATATGAATTTTCTTTCAAACAGTGATAGGGAATGTTTATGTCAGGGTCATTGGTGAATTTGCCTCAGTGTATGTTTGGCTTTCAGAAGAAATCAAACAATAAACTTTATAGTTTTGTAAGAAACTATATAAGTAATAATCAACTCTCTTATCTAAGAGCACAAAGCTGTTTCACACTGCCAGCCAATGTGAACAGGTCTCATAGAGAGAGAAAATTAAAATGTCTAAATCTGTTCTCCTAAATTTTCCCATAACAGGTTTTCTTTCAATGATGGTTAATTTTTTATCAGAGGACTACCCAGGTTCAGCAGTATAACATCCGCTGAAGTATGGGACATCCCTTTTGCAATAATGCATTTTATTCTTTTTTCAAGCTTAATGCTGTTCCAGAACCAACTATTGTTAAAGAATTCTTGTGTTAAAGAAATTCCTTGTGCTGGAGAGAGACTAGCAGCTCTATGGCCAGCAGTTTTAATAACAAGAGATGGTTTCTTGCAGCTGGTAAGAGGTTTGGAATGTGAAAAGTTTTCCAGGAGAGGTGGGTAGATTGCAGGTGAAGTGGCCAAATGGGGAGAATAATCACAAATTACTTTTTGGTTCTGTGGATTATTGGACCATTCCACAGTTTTTCATTTGTAAACAGCCACTAGAGCTACAGCTGATCATTTGGTCAATGCATCCATCTATTACAAATCTTCCCCTTCTCTTGTGCTGTGGAAATGACAATAAGAGAAGCAGAAATCTACTTTTAATGGGAGTAAGTTTCATCTCCTTGCTTCAGTCTGTCACTAAAAATAGTGATTGTTTTCCTGCCTGTTTGACCTGCTGCTGTGTGAAGAAATCTTGAAGTCATTTCTCAGCCATATTTTTTTGTCTAGTTGATAGGCAAAAAAACCCACAAAAGCAAAGAAGAGCAGGCTTTTATGATAATGTCATCATCGGCTCCCAGCTTCAAACACTTCTGCGGCTTTTGAATTGTCATTTATAACTTGGAACTGAACCGACCCATAATTCCCTTGATGCATTTAGAGAAATTGATAACAGACTGCTTCTTTTATGGCTCAGAGGAGGCAACTCCAATCACATCACTATTGGCAGTCAATATTATTTTCTGACATGGTTGTAAAAGTATAAAGGGGCTTATGGCATTTGTTTAGATGAGGAATGGGCTCTCAAGCTGTGCTGGGGTTTATGGGTCCAGATTACTGAGAAGCAAAGGGAATATGATGTTTGCAAACAGGATATGATTTTATTTAAGTTTGGGTTTCATACGTTGTTCCCTGGGGATTGTCCTGCAGACAGAAGAGAATTTCACTTTTATCATATGAAATTGGGCAGTTATCCAATCCCCCCCTGCTCTCCCCCCACCCTCAAAAGACACTGCTCCAAACCTGTAATGTGTAAAGTCAGATCTTTGAATTGCAAGAGGAGGAGCTCGGGGGAGAACACCACCCTGCAAGAAATCAGACTTCTGCAGAATAAATACTTAGTGAGCTGAACAGAGTGCAAAGCGATAAAATCTCCTTACATCTCTCTACAAAACTTACAAAATATTCAGGTTTTTCTGAATGTTGAATTTCTTCCTGGCATTCCTTACTGTGGTACCTGGATAGTACTACTTTTCTGATTACACAAGAAGAAAAGCAATAAGAAAGACAAATTTCACCAGTGTACAACTTCAGTATGGAAACAAATTGTTTTCTACCGCTTCTCAGATTTTCTGCTTCTTCCCTTGATCTTCTCAGTCTGGGCCCAGGAAAAATTTTCAGCCTTTACACATTATGACTCTTCATTCCTGTTATTTGTATGAGAGCTAATGGTATCTACCTGATTCCATTACCATGGTACCATAGTGTAGAAATTAAGAAAGTCTTAGTGACGACATTGTCTCCTTATAGCAGATTTTAGGCTCCAGGTTGCTTAGGGGTCTCTCCTTATATCTGCATGCAATATGTAAAGAAATCAGACTGCCTATGGTTTGGGCACTGAAATTAAACATCACTTCTGCACAGGTGTTACAATTAACTTGTGTCCTTCCCCTGTATCTCCAGCTGTACCAAAACAGATATAGTCCTTGCATAATATTAGTGAAAAGGATGTCTGTTTCCTGGTTTGGGGAAAGCAATCTGTTTTTTCTAGAAGCTCAGCTACTCAATACGATGTCTTCCATCATGAAATCATTAATATACCATGCTGCCAATATATTCGCCTATTAATTTAAACTACTTGACTGAGTGGACTTATTAACCTACTGAAATTTGCCATTTATAACATTTTGGAGCAGATTGCAGGAGACTTCTGGGAACAAAAGACTTGTTTACCTCCTAAGCCTCTCTGGCAGCTGCACCATCCCTAAAGAAATTCCAAGATTTAATCAAAACAACCTCACAGGCACATTATACTTTAATTGATATGTTTTGCATGACTATTTAGGACTCAGAGTTATGTGGTGTTGACTGTGTGATATTTTCTGTAGAAGTCATCCAAATATATGGTGAAAAAGGCCATCCTGGTACCACCCCAAGGCACAGCTTAAGGCCGGTGGGGATGAGACCGGAGCAAGGGCTGGAGGTTTGTCATCCCGCAACATGCAAAGGTCCGCATGCTCAGTCAGTCAGTGCAGTTCCAGATAAACTTATCTAGACTATTCACAGGATGAGGGAATGAGGGTGTAATGTACTCCCAGCTGCTCTGGTGAATGCACTTTTTAGGTAGTACACCCCACTAGTTCTGGCAATTCATGAGAGGCAGCTGTTTCAGTGGACTAAGTTTTGTAGGAAAGGCCCAACTGACACTACCCTTTAGTCAAGATTTCACGCACAGAGAACTGTAGGCTTTCTAGCTGACAAGCTCACAGCTTCCTTGAGCGGGCAAACTAAAGAAAAAATAGGCAAATGAGAGAAAACCTGCACATTTACCTACCTGCAGTTCAGACCGACACTAAAGACTCACTTGTCCAGCTTCACGTACCTAAATTTAGACAAATTACTGAAACAGTCAAAGCAGGACCGTGACCACTCTTGCTTGCTATATATATGTATAACTGTTAGAGAGGCATGTGCATCACCAGAGCAGGAGTCAGTCCACCTAAGATCAGAAGAACCGACTGGAGGTGCTTGATTCCCTTCACTGACAGGGAGTTGAAGCAACTAAGTTCCTAATTTTAGGCATATTCATTTTAGAAAAAAAAAGTTAACAAGTGAGATAACATGAATCTGGATGATCAGAGGAGGAAATATATATTCTACCTGTACTGAGAACCTGTATTCATCTCTGGATCTGGAAAGTCTCATTTCTGGGCAAGGATGGGATGGCACATTTAGCATATCAATACCATGGCCACAAAAAAAGGGAAAAATCTCTTCACACTAAGAGGCAGATATTCTGTCCCATTCTTGTCCTTTCATGGCACTGAGGTGGCCCTGTGCCATCCACCACAGATGTTTAGACCAGTAAGAGGTGAAGCTGTTCAACTGAGAGGCATAGTTCCTCAGCATCGCTGCAGGCAGAACAGAATATTTTAGAATAGTCCCAGACTGCTTTAACTTGCAGCAGGCAAGCATAGAAAGCTCAGGTGTGGTAATCTGCCAACTCATCAAATACATAGTTTGGTCCCTCAGATAATTTTTTTTCCCCCTTTTTAACACAAGGACCTTTTTGCCTTGGTACTAGACCAGATTCAATTTGTAAAGAAAGATACAGTGCATGGAACACAAAAAATTTTTGTGAAGTTAATGAACTACCATAAAGTCAAACCTTCAAAGGTCTTATCTAACTCTGTGCTTTTCCTAAAAATTATTCTGTTGCTAAAGGCCAGCATTATGCAAAGAAGCCTTCTTATTTGCCAGAATATGAAACATTATATATATATATACACACACACATATGTTAAATGTAAATAGTGGAATAGTATCATATACAATTTACCAATACTATTCACTCTCCCCAGACTTAATCACACACACACATATGGATTTGATGGGAATTCTGTAACTAAAGTAGAATTCACATTTGCACTTTAAAAATACATCATGTGTTTATTGATAGAATTTAGCCCCCAAGATAGACAGAAAAGCTCTCTGAAGAGGAAATGTTTGTGTGTTGCTTGTCTGAATAAACACCAGGTTCTAGCATAGCTTCATGGTAGCCTCTAACATAACGATCACATGCATCCAAGAAGAAAGCTGAAATGCTATGTATTACTAAAATGTGTTCAGCAGCAAATGATCAAACTTTCAAAAAAATAAGACTTGAATTCTGCACATAAAAGTTGTATTTTCTGTAACTGTATGCATTACAACCAACTGCACATTGTTCTATTTGCCCATGAACTCCTAGAAACTGTGTGATCAAACATAAGAAGGCTGTTCCACAAGCATTTTCACACACTAATCCATTAAATACTAAAACAAATGTCAAGTTAAATTAATAGAGTACTCAGGGCTAGGTCTGAGTGCAGTAACATTTTTACAAGCATCTGGTGATATACGCCACATATCTGAGACTTGAATCTGGGCCTAAGTGTTTTATTTATGAGTTTTTTCTAAAAACAAGTTCTAATCCACATCTAATCCATGCTATCCTCCCTCCATTCCCCCTACCAATGATCCACACATCACTGTTTCACCAAGGTTTTGAGATCCTTTCGGGTGTCTAATGTACGCTTTATGAGACCCTGAGATTCTGAATGCCTATCATAAAAGTTAAAGAGAGTAACTGAATCAAACTATTTCTTCTGAAGACATTCTAGTCAGCCTTTAGCTTGACTTAGCCTGATTCTTTTCTGATTCTCATTTGGAATACAAAAGCTATTTATTTTTTAATACAGACCTCACATATACACTTGGGTTTTTACAAACCTTAAGGTGAATTCCCTTTGTACAGAAGTAGCGGTGCTGCATTTTTATCAGTGGCTGACTCCTACTATCAGTAACTCTGCTAGGCATTCAATTATGGATTTTTACTCAGAATTTTTTTGCTGAGTATTTTCTGAAAATTGGCTTTTATTTGTAATAGATCACTATTGGCAGGTAAAAACTGAAAAATGTTAAATATTCTATATAGAGTGGGTATATGTACTGTTCACATTCCTTGTTCTTGCCCTGAAAGAGGCTTTTGGGGTCAGAATTAAGAGCCTCCAAAATTCTTTTTAGAAGTCCATTTCCATGAATATTATTGCTGATAAATTCTCCTACTGAATTTATTCAAACACAACAGAGAAGTCAATGCAAGCCCAAGTGAATTCCATGTTTTTTGTTTAAGCAATGATTTGTGAAGATCCTTTGAACTATTCATCCCACTAGAGCCTAAAGATCACATCCCCTTCACAATTTATTTGTAAACCACACTGGTAGGGAAGAAAGTATGAAAAGCTGATATTCTGGGTACTCTTTATGGCAGGCATTTTAGATTAAAGCAGCTGGAAATGACTTTGACAGAACAAATCTCTGATACAACTGTAAAATAGCAGTAAAAATAAAGGAAGCTCACTGTACACATTTTTCCTAAAGTAGCCTGCTTTTCCGCACTTCCTGAATGTGGGATTTATGGAAGAGACGTCAGCCATGCAAACTTTTTCTCCTTTGTTCCTTAATGAGAGACATGGCTGACAGGCCATTCATTAGAGGTTGTTCCTTGGAGATGATGTGCACACCTTCACTTCTTTAGTCATGGTGAGATGAAACAGCAGCTGAGAAGCACGTTGAGGACCTTTTGCTTCTTAGGGGAAATCACAGAGGTGATAAATGACCACCAGGACATCTGTAGGAGTAGGAGGTGAGAGCTATGAGCGTGGCACCTGGGAAGCTGCACTGCTCATGGTCAGGAGCAAAGTATTCCAAACTTATGTGCTAGTCTTTGCTGGCACCAGCTGTCTCCAAGAATGGCAGGCTCCTTGCTGGAAGTGATAGCAAAATGCCACACACAATTTTCAGAGGTTGCAACACTTCAGGAAAATATTTAATTTCTATTTTCATGCCAGGGAACTAAAAAAAAACAGTGATGGAAACATATTTGCTCTAAGTGGAAGAGTGTGAGACTGAACGCTTTCAACACTAAAGCACAGGAATTCACTCTGCAATACACAAATCTTATTAAATTGCAGTAATACTGAGGAAGCCTGTACTCTCCTATATTATTTCTCAGAGATTTCTTAATCAGTTTATTTACTGCATATATCTACACTGCTGTTAGCTGACTACATTTTATTTACTTCTCAGTTTTATAACTTATTATATCAAAGGACAGTATTCTTTTTATGTAGTAGTTTTTCCAGATTTGTGTGGAAATGTATCCACCTGAAATGCATACTGGCTTAACTTCCATCTAAGAACAGCTGAGTCCAACCTCTGCTCTTTAAAGAAAGGGCAAAGAATCCTTTTAAACTACTGTAAAGAACTGCTACTTTTTAGCTTGTTGTTCAGGATATTAGACACACAGAATATATCACTGCTATCAAAGGATCATCACAGGTAAAAATTTGCATGAACATGTAGATGACAGATTGCTTTTTCAACTATTCTCAGAGAATAAGTAGAGCATCTCTAGTAGGGACATGTGGTAACTCTAGGAAGACTGGTTTTGATTTTTATGATGGCAACAGTTGTGTAGAGAATCCAGAGCAGGATAAGAAATTCAGTATATTTTTAATTCCTTTCAGGAGGGAAATCAGAATTCCACTGTGAAAGCTGGATTTATGTTAAATCACAAACTGTGTGTATGCATGTGTGTGTGTGTGTGAGAGAGAGGGCAAGCTCTAGGATGCTTTGTCAGAATCCATCCCAAAGCAGTAGCTTGGGCTCTCTTTTATATTGCCATAGAGTTATCAGTGGATGTGTATTTAAGGCAACTTCAGTTTACAATAATAATTTAAGAAAGAGAAATAGCTCACACAGATGAATACACCATGCAGGGTGTGAAAAATGGAACGGTATGTCAGACTGAGCAGCATCTCTGGCCAGCAAAAGATGAGTGAAGAGGTTCTCTAGCAGGGGAAGAGACAGGTAAAACAAAAGGCAGTTATAAATGTCTTAAAAACTCTTTAGAATTATTATTCATGCCACTTTTTTTGCCTCTCTGATGTAGGTTCCAGATAAATGTAAATAGCAGGACAAGTAACATTTCCCATTTCAGCAACTGCGGTGATTTCAGACAGGCTTTTAAGTAAACGCTCGCTCTCTCAGAGGTCTTTCCATATCCTTCCTCTCCACCTTCACATACACGTGTCACAACATGAGCACAGTATAAGGAGTTGGTAACTTTCAAACTTTATAGTCAGTCTTCCTTAATATGAAATATTCCAGCCATGGGGGGTTACAGTATAAGCTTTCTATCTGCTGAAATGTCTCTGCTGCAAGGCTTCTTGTTTCCTAGCTTTTTTTCAGCACGCTTAAAATTTTCATTGTAAAAGTCAAGTTATCACATAGATAATTCTTGCAGGAAGCATTCATATCAAGTTCTTTTTGTAGCGCAAAGCAGGGAATTTCTGCACACAGAGCTTGAAACATTAGTTGCATTCAGTCAGGAAAAGTTACCTACATTTCTTTTCACTTAAGTCATTCCGTTCCTCTTTAATGCCTCCACATCCACTTCAGGGACAGGTAGCTTAATTTCTATCATCTGTAGCTTTACAGAGTATTAGCTTTGCTACACACATGCCAATGATTGAGCTATACTAGATGTGCTTGAAAAAGCCTACAACCTACAGTGCTCATTCAGGAAACTCGGAGTGAAGTAAATCCATATGTGTGTTAGAAAGTCAGCATTCAGATAGGGCTCATATTTTCTGGCTCTTGGCGCAATTGAACACAATCCTTCTTTGAAGAGCTGCAGTAGTGATAGGATTTTTGATAATGAGATGTGTAGTATGCGCATAGTTTAACACTGACATTTTGGTGCTTTGAAAAAATGTTCTTTTTCATTTGGTTAGACATTCACAACGTTTTCCTACTCCGACAATTTTTTAAAGGACTTTTAAATGAAAATAATATATATAATTGAGCAGGAGAAAAGGGGCTAAAATGCTGTATTAGAATTAAGCTATAAATCCTGTATTTTCAGTAAATTTTGTTTAACATTTTAAAAAAAAATTCCTAAGCAAGATAGGGTTTTTGCTGAATTCTTTGGCTGTTTCAAAACAGAAACAAAAATAACCTCTTATAAAATTCCATCTGATTTTTCATAGTCTGTGATTCAGAAAGCATCGCATTTGTCACAAATTCATGCATGCTTAGCATCTAGATAGACTGTCAGCTATATGTGATATATACATGAACTAGAACCAGAAACCAGTGTCTAATCCTATTCCCTTTACTTATATAAAATCCAACCATTTCATCTCACACGAATAAAGAATAAACAGCATGTCTAGCAGGATTTTAGATAGCTGCGTTTCATATACAGCATGACAACTGGGCTAGCTAGTAACTGTAATTTTAGTGTGTTTGCCATTTATATCACTATATTTCAACAGCAATTTAGAAAGTAAACATTGACTAACACTAAAAGAAAATCTCTGTTTAAACACCTGAAACATTTAAGGCAATACATAGCACTAATAGAGATATAAAATGGAGTGGGATGGCATTTTCCAGTCGTTACAGCTAAAGTGTTGGCTGTAGGATGAAAATTTTTCTAGGTTGTTCTTCATGAGATGCTCCTTAGAAATGCGGTTGGATTTTGCATGAATATGCAATAGATTTTGATATCGAAGCTTATAATACCGTGCCCTTTCAGAGTAATTATTCATATGTTTGTGTTAGATTTCTTGTATTATAATAACTGTGCACTAAGATATGCAGCTTCTGTTGGCTACCTCTGGCTTTGAGGATTTACCATTTATTACGTCTACTATGCCCAAGAGATCAGCCAAAATATCCTGAATTTCCAGTGTACGTTTAGGTGGTCATTTTTGAAAATTCCTCAGGAAACACTGTTCTGTTTCCTGATTGCTCATTTTTACTTCCAGTCCAGGTAAAATTAGGTAGCAGTCATTCAAGTGGTCTGAAGGAAATTTTTCAGTGGAAGATATTCGGTCTTATTGTCCCAGTTCAGTCTCCTCACACTCAGCTGAAAGCAGAAAATGATAAATGCCGTATCCTGGCCAATACTCAGCGTTCAGAGGTTGGAGAGACTGCCGTCTCATGTGTCAGAGCAGACAACTGCCTTGAAGAGTGGGTACTCTCAAGCTGTGGTTACAATTTTAACTTAATCGGCCTTCCTGGAAATGAATCATAGTCCCTTTGAGGATGCAGACTCCTGCTCGTGCCCTGGTGTACCAAGCAGCTGCCATTGAATCATTTTCATCAGCCACTCCTTCATGTTAACCTTAATTTGCTAGCCATAAAAATGGTAAGAAAGTACTCCCTCCCAGTCCTCTTGTTGATACTTCTTTATTTAAAGTACTGCACAGTATTTTTCAAACTTTATTATGGTTTGATTAAATTGATTTAACCGATGACCTCTACTTATTTATCTCCTTATATGTTTTAAAAATGAAAATTGATTCACAGTTGCTTTAAAGCAATAGAGAGACAACCTGAAGGTCTGCCTAATGTTAAATGTCATTATTTTTTTACTGCTTGTTTTTCTTTTTTTCTTATTTCTTTTTGTAATTTTCTTAGTTACCTATTGATTTGTGTGCGTCTTCGGGAAAGCTACTTAATTTCTCTAAATCTCATATTACCAATCTGCAAAAAAAAAATATAATAAATCATCCCGTATCAAGCTGATGATGCTTGTGTTCATACAACATTTTGAGTTTCTCAGATGAAAACACATTGTGCTGTTATTACTGTTATTCTAAACTTTGCAAGCAAAATCCAGTCTCTTACTCAGGTCTGTTGTGAATACTATTTTCAATAGTTCTGCTGCATGCGCACAAAACTGATCAAAACGATAGAAAACTCAGGTCCAGTACACAGAAAAATAAGATCAATTTAGTAGCTTGAAATATAATATTATTGTAACAGTAATGGCAAGGAGATTTGACAGGTGTAGAGAAGATCAAACTTCTTTCTGTTTCAAATGACTAATCAGAGAAATTCCTCAGAACCTCCAGAGATGAGTAGCAGTTGCATCCATTTTCAATTACTTGATTTCTTTCTTTCTTTCCTTCTTTTTTACTTTCCTTTTTTTTTTTT
>VXBL01002270.1:619-30090 GCA_013400195.1 Aramus guarauna
ACCTTCAGGTTCCTTAGATATTCTCAAACCTGATCTTCTCGTACAGTGAGCAGGTCTTCATTCTCCCAGTCCCTGCCTTTGCCTTCTGGGACCTGGGAAGTGTGGCTGGAGCCCTTGCTGCTGAAGACTCAGGCAAAATGTCATTGAGCACCTTGGCTTTATCTGTAACCAGGTCTCCTGTTTCATTCCGGAGAGGGCCTGCATTTTCCCTTATCTTCCTTTTATCACTGACCTACCTATAGAAGCTCTTCTTGTTGCTTTTGACATCCCTGGGCAGATTTAATTTTGTCAGGGCTTTGGCTTTCCTAACCTGATCCTTGTCTGCTTGGACAGTTTCTCTGTATTCCTCCCAGGCTACCTGCCCTTGCTTCCAGCCTCTGCAGGCTTCCTTTTTGTGTTTCATTTTGTCCAGGAGCTCCTTGTTCATCCATGGGGGCCTCTTGGTGTTTTTGCCTGACTTTCTCTTTGTTGGGATGCATCACTCCTGAGCTTGGAGGAGGTGACCTTTGAATACTAGCCAACTGTCTTGGGCCCCTCTTCCCTCCAGGGCTTTGTCCCATGGTATTCTACCAAGCAGATCCCTGAAGAGGCCAAAGTCTGCTCTCCTGAAGTCCAGGGTAGTGAGCTTGCTGTGTGCCCTCCTCACTGCCCTGAGGATCTTGAACTCAACCATTTCGTGGTCACTGCAGCCAAGGCTGCCCATGAACTTCACATCCCCTACATCCTCCTTGTTGGTGAGAACAAGGTCCAGCATGGCACCTCTCCTCGTGGGCTCCTCTATTACTTGGAGGAGGAAGTTGTCATCAACACATTCCAGGAACTTCCTGGATTGCTTGTGCTCTGCTGTGTTGTACCTCCAACAGATGTCAGGGTGGTTGAAGTCCCCCATAAGGACCAGGGCTTTTTTTCATACTTCAATTTCATGCATAAAAGTTTCTCAGTAAATTGTAGACTAGAAGAGGTCTCAGGAGGTCATCTAGACCATCAAAGTGCCCTAAGGAGGGATTAACAATCGCAATTTCATTCCTGATTTGCTTAAGCTATTCTTTAAAATTTCCAATTAGGGGAATTTCACAATCTCCTTAGGCAATGTAGGCTACTACTTTATTATCTTTATTATTAAGATGTTCTTAATGTCTGATCTGTATCTTCCTTTTTGCAACTTAATCCAAGCACTTCTCTTGCGGTCTAAAAGCAACAAAACAACAGAGTACTCCTGCCTCTTTGCAGAGCTAACAAACACTACTTCGAACACTTCAAACATATCACCCTTGTCTTCTCTTATTTAGATTTCAGCTGTGATTCATTTTCTCATATGCCACATTCTCCAGAACCCTAAATCTTCTTGTTACTCTCCTGCAGACTCTCTGCCTATCTTTCATCAAGCACTGTCCCTCAGAATGACAAACTATTTTAGTTGACATCTTGAAAACACTGAAGAGAATGAAAGAATCACTTTGCACACCTCAAACCAGACTGCTATTTAGAAATCCTGGCATGGTATTTACTTTTTGCACAGCAGGATGACATTACTGACTCCTGTTCCTCTTGTGTACAAATATAATCTTTATTTATACAAAATACCTTCTTGGATCCTTGTTACCTCTTTCCTGTATTTGTGCAATTGAGTACCTGTGTTTAAGAGCAGCACCATGCTCTTGTTCCTGCTGAGGAATCTATTTTTCATCAGAAACAATACAGCAACCTATCAAAATAACTGCTTTCTCTGCCGCTTCTGCAGTAAACTCTTATTTCACTGTTGTCTAGTAAATACACTTGGTATGTTATCCACGTCACTAACAAAATACTGATTAGTTGCCACACCAAGGAGTTAGTCTTGTGCAGCTGGTTTCAATCTGCTTTCACTCTGACATCGACCCACCAATAAACACTTGTAAATGGTTTCCCAAGGACCTACGCATCCAGCACAGTTGTTTCATCCAGGCTACGTGTCTCTAGCTAATTTATGAAAATTTCATGAAACACGATTGAAAGCCTGACCACAGCACAGATGTATGACGTCACTGCTGCTCTTGTTGGCTGCCTTTAGAGGGAAACTGGATTGCTTTGAGAAGATCGTTTCCTTTCATCAGGAACCCATGTTGCTGTTACTTATCTCCATGTTCTCTCCTATATTAATTTCAGTGTCTTCCATCAGTTCGGAAGCAAATGATCAAAACACAGACAGTACAGTTCCTGAGTTTTAATTCCTTAAGAATGGACGATTAAGAGAAATTTGCACCATGATCATAAAAGCTATTCTTCACTCTCTTGCCACTACATCACATATGTTAAACCTAAATTATCTTTGTTATGATTTGTTTCCTTCTTGTGACTAAGCAGATCCACCAGTTAAAAACTGTCGTGCAAGAGACATGCAGAGGTACTACCTGTGAACAGACTACAGCAACTGTTGACTAGGTATTCTGTCCTCTAAAAGATTTTGTCTCCCTTATCCCTTGTCCTTGTTTAGATTCTGAGAAAGACTCTAAACAAGGCTCCCCATTTTCCAGTCATGTGACTGGCTTATGCCCCCCAACTAGGTTAGGCCTCCCCAAACTACATCACCATGTGAGGCCACCATTTTGACACAGCCGTAACCCTTGTGATATCAGCACTTCATGTGATTGGCTGGCAGGTGAGGCCATGCCTTGGTCAACCCAGTACAGCGAAAGCAGAATGTCCTCCCTCTGCCCAGCATGGGGGTGCTGTTTTGTGACAACTGCCATTTTGTTAATGTTATAAACCCTGTGATCTCAGTGCACCTTGTGATTGCTTGGGAGCTGAAACCTGGCCCTCCAGGTCACCTGGAAGCTTCTCAAGGGCGCTCACATATTCTTGATACATATGACATATAGCCATGTAAATATATATATGCAGAAAAGAGTGTATAAATATGTATAAATGCATACATATATACACTTATTTTCATATATAAATATGAATTTATATTTGAAAATATTTACATATAAAAGATTGCATAATAAGAGGTACTGAAATTGAAGAAGTTTAAATATCAACATTAAAAAAAAAAAGACAATACTGTTATGGGACCATAAGTTAATCAGACTGCTGAAAAAACAACCAGATCACCATACAGTATTAATTGGGCAGTCTTTGGACTCTGTGATGTGCTGCAAGATATGGGCAACATTACCTACTAAAATGGAAAACCAGAACAAAAATTCAACTTTACAAGAATATGTGCAGAGGCACTAAGAAAAGTTCCCAATGGGCTTTCCCCAAAAGACAGATAAACAATCCCTCAGATAAACAATATCTGACATCCCTCAGATAAACAATGGTTGGGTTGCGATTTCTGAAACAAAACCAAACTGCAGTGTGACAAGGGTAAGAGATTACACTTACCAAAAGGCCTCTCTAATGGGAATGGTTCTCCTGAACGTGATACAGCAGTAAACATGTCTCCTGTTAGGACAGAAGATGAACTCCTGAAGGCAACTCGCGGTCATCTACACCTTACATAGCAGACTGTGCCTTACAAACTCAGAATGAGGATATCTCCTAACGTAACATCCAACTGGCTGAAAGTAGGTGCCAACAACTAATTCATCAGATTCACTCTTCAACAATTTTGCAGCAAAGATCCAGCACAGTTGTTCAGACCTACACAATCTTTCCTGTTCAAGTCCAGGGGGGGCAAATTGTGTTATGGCTGAAAGTAACGGCATCTCAATGAACATGCTCTTCTGGATGTTTGTCTGCACTTGAGCCACTTCAAATGTATCCAGTTTGGGTTTGGTACATTATCCTGAGCAGCTATGAACAAAAATCAGCTTTGTTAAAATATATCTCCTTTTCTAGTGGTAAAGCAGATTTCTTGTTTCTTTTCTACTGTTCAGTAGGGTTTGTACTCTTTTACTTCTTGTGGCTGGAATGCAGCCTGGCACTACCAATCCGTTTCCTTTTAAGGGCCTGAGGAAGGCTGTCCCTTCAGGGTTGTGACATCTCTCAACAACCCTTAAGATGACCTGTTTTGCCAATGTTTGCAACTTGGCCACAACAGCCTGCAAGACACATCTGATTACATCTTTGACAATGTTTTCAGCCACACTTTTAACATGTGGCTTAATAATTTCCAAACTCTTTTGGAAGAATGATACAGCTTTGAAAAGAGGCTGAAGAATATACCTTCTACTCCACGGGGGCTTTTTAATAATTCATGTGCAAGAAGGGGTCCTTTTAATTCTTTTACTACTCCCTTTACTAGTTAGTCTTTACTACATGATGGTGTGCTGTCTTAAAATACCAGAACCTTCCAGGGTGGCAGATGCAACTTCACAACCTCCTTTCCACTGTGAAATAATACATGCTTATTTTAATTTGTTTTTATTTCACTGCTACCTGTATCAATATAAGGTTGCTTCACTGGCACATAATGCAGCTTTGTACTGTGTCGCTGTAATGATCTCACTGGCTATTATTTGCCAGAACACAAGCATGATAATAAGACCAATAAATCTCCGACCAGCTGGTGCTCAATAAGGTTTTGTGTAGAGGTGGATCAAGATAAACCTTCCAGGCATGTCAGCTGAACAGGGAAACTGTCACTGGCAACAGCAGGAGAAGCTTCCAAAACAATTGCTAGCTTTCCAGCTGTACAAAAAGTACAAGAATTTTCATCTGTTTTAAGCTTTGTTTTCCTAATTGCAGGATTGAAGACCAGGCCTATGGCTGGTCAACAGTTAAAGCTCTGTTGTAGGAAGTAAACACTGTTTATACATTCCAGCAATATGCATATGGATGGATAATGGACTTGCTGCAAAGAATAATGCCATGTCTTACCCAGCAGCACTATTAATACTATTCCAGCTGTCTGGGTATTGTATTTCTGCAAACCCTACCTCCCACTGGCCTGGCAGCTCCCAGGGGCTTTCAATAGCTGTTTGGTAAAGTTCAAACTGGTGTTTTGTGGGGAAATTCTTGGTGCAAGCATTGTTGGGGAGCATGATCTAAAACCCGCAGTTTACCATCCCTCTTTTTCTCCCATTCTGGCTCCAACTGCTAACCATCATGGACTTGAGAGCTTTAATCCAGCTGTTAAATTTCTAGGGCCAGCAACACCACTGTACAAACAGCTGTTTCCTCCTTCCTTCCNTTCTGTCTTCAACAGTGTTCACTTTTTAAAGTTCACTGGAATAAACCATCCCCTTGATTGCTTGTTGACTGCAGTCTCTTACATGTGTTTCTTCCTCACAGTTCCAACTACTATCTGTGAACATCCACCTGTAACCATTATGAAATCTTTCTTTTGTTCCAGACATCCTCACACGGTCCTCCTTTCTGACTGGAAGCATATTTACTCTAATTTTACACCAATTCCCAGACATGGTTTTCCAAATCCTTGCAGCGCTTGGAGGTTTCACATCCACAGGTCTGACCCTGACGGTACTGTGGAAGCTGTGGTTATAGCTCTTTATTATAAACTCCAGTAACACTTGAATGTAGCAAAGGATAACTGTGTGCTATAAAACATCGCCACATCTTGGTTTCTAGCATCCCGTTAAAGCCATCTGTGACAGAAGCCTTTGCTTCATTATTAGTAAAAAAAGTGGTGAAAATTATTCTATTTTGTCTAAAGGCTGGTTTAAAAACATCCATTGCCTGCTTGGTCTGTAATTACTGAGGCAGAAAAAACAGTTTTAAAAGCCTCAGCTATTTCAGAACCCATTCTGCCTTTTAGACACACAGGCCACGCACATTTGGATAAGATGTTCATCACTATTAAAATGAGCTTAACAGTTAGTGTGTTTAGAATATGCCACAAATACCTGTCACTTCTAAAGCGCTTTCTCACTGCCTTACGTACATTCTAAGTGTCCTGGTTTATGAGCCATGCAGCCACCTGGTTTCTGTTCACATCAACAGTTCTCCTGGCTGTTTCAGAAAGGGGAATTACACCCTCAAAGCTTCCTGCTTCCCCGAGAGCACAGTAAGTATCTTTTAACAGATGCTGCAGTCTAGTAACATGCACATAGGAAAACAAACATCAGACAATCAATTTAAGTAATGTTCAATGAAACTTTATTTATTAATTGATCATTGGGGTGATGGTGACCTGCTTCTCATTGTCACTTTCTTTTCTTTCAAAGCTGTTGTTCTTTTTTTAAGCGTTGTCCTTTTTTTTCAATCCTGTGGTCCTAAGCAAGAATAAAAACAGTTCACAGAATAATTCTGTCTTCTATGTAATCAGCCAGGATTATGTTTTCAAAAAGTGCTATAAAATCCACGTCAACGTAAGGATAAGGGAACACATGCAGCACAATCCCTCCTGTGGTATTATCAGTAGCTGCTAGCACACTGAGATGTAGGCAAAAATTGTCTCCCACCCTCTCCAGCAAAATTTTGTTTCCAAAATCCCAGCCCAATTGTATTCTTTCCAATGCATGTGGTCTTTTCAGGAAAATCCTTTGGGGTGTAGGTGTCCCTACACACGTTCCTGTGAAGCTAGGTTTTTGTTCTGGCTTTTTGTTTTAGTAAGCAGTGTTACCTGTATTTTCTAACACAGGACCAAGTGGAGGGACTGCCCCAGGAATACTGTATGATGATCTGGTTGGTTTGAAGGTAGGTGAAGGGGCCCTTTTGGCCAGATTCACAGGTCTGGCCTGGTCTTTGGATGAGCTGGGGCTGGGCAGCAGCTCCTTGGTTAGCTTCACAGGCTCAGCCCTTTGCCCAATGCATATTCAAATTCTTTCATGGCCCCCCGCTCTCTGACATGCCCCCACACCCTTCAAATGAACTTTCCTTTTATTTCATTTTCTTTCTATTTACATTAAATTTTGACTTAATTTCATTATCTCTTATTAGATTTGTATACACACACTGTATAAATATAGCCCTTATATATTTATAAAGAAGTGTAACTATATACAAACATACATTTATATGCTTTGTACACTCTCACATGTATCTTTATAATCACACGCTCACATATATGCATGTACATGTGTATATATATATATGTATATATGAGGGCCTTTGACATACTTCTGGGGTAAAGAAAAAGGCAAGGTTTCAGCTGTCAGCAATTACAGGGAGTTCTGAGATCACACGCGGTATGACCATGACAAAATGGTAACTCTCTTGGACAATGGGAGGACTTCCTGAGCCTGAGGGATCTGATACACCTTTGGGCTGAGTGGGTGATATGGGTAGAACATGGGGAAGGGCTTCTGAGGACAATGGTCACCAGACTTTTGAGGGGCAGGTCTTCCAGCAGAAGTTATGGGAATGGGGCCTGCACCATCTTGTATCAAAGTTCTTCTTTAACTGGTACTAATGACATTTCCCTCAGTTGCAGCCTTTCTTCACCCTCTCCTCATCTTTCTGAATTCCAATAGAGATGTAAGTTGCTACCACTCAAACAAGGAATGAACCGAGGTATTTGACATAAAATAATCTAGGAAACAGTATGTAATAATCATTAGAGAGAGGATTTACGTAGGAGTAGTATCTTAACATATATTAGTAACTATTACAGGACTGTTTGGGTTAATTTGGCTTTACTTAGGCTAAGTACATATATGATGATTAGGGTATAGTGATGATACAAGACACATGAGGTTGGGCTTTTCCTGGAGAGAAGAGTAGAAGAAATATCTTGAATGCCAAATAGCCAACAATTTTTTCTTCCTTATATTAAGACAAAATGGTATTATCATAACCAATTACCTTATCTAGACAAAGATACGTGATGTTATTACTTAAAACAAATGCGCCACACAAGGATCCAACTTTTAGATGCCCAGACTGTGTCACAACCTGGTAGCTTAGTATTTTAGTTAAATCTGGTAGTTTAGTTAAAACTTCCATGTTAACAGCTAATACATTAATGTTTTTAAAACTAGTTTTTTCCTTAACTTAAAGTATGTCCTTTTATTTTTTGTATTTTTAGGTACTTTTGCTATTTTTATGCTGTATTCAATCACGATCTACTTACCTTTCATGTCACCATAGCACATGACTTTGACTATCATAACTGAATTGTATTGTTCTTTGTTTTCTCTTTGCATCATGATTAAGTAAATTTAATCTTTTAAAGGAAAAGCTAACTCTCTTTGGATTGACTTTCTTGAAATCTCATGATATCCCAGCTAATGTTTAGGGGTGAAGAAGTAGCAACAGCAGCAATCCAATTTTTGGATCAAGCTGTGAGCAGATGTAGATTTGGCTACAAGTCATCTTTGCTCTTCCAAAGGCCATCTCGTTTCCTCCAAGGAAGAAGGGTCACACCACATGGAAGCATCCAAAACATGGTATTCATCAAACAGATCATCCTGTCCTAAATTAAAAAACTTCTATATCACGATTGCTCCTGATTGTTCTTGCTCCAGTGAGAGGTCTGAAAGTTCTCAGAAATTATCAGTGCCAAATTTATTGATTGTTTTTATGAACCAGTACATACTTGCTCACAGGAAATGTTATGTATCACATGTTCACCTGATGTGGAAATGTGACAATTTAAAAGTACTGTTAATATGGAATGACTTCACCCTGAGCGAAACAATGAATGTTCTAAGAGATTTGCCATGCTAAAAAACTCTGGTACCTCAGGTTATCAGGGGGTTGAAAATCAGGATCAGAAAATTCCTGAAGACAAGGAAAACAAATCGTATCAGAGGTAACAAATGTGCTGAATTAAATCTTTTGAGAGATCATTAACTGTAAAGCTAGAGGGATCATAATGATAATCTAACCTATATACAAAGGCGATAGGGCTCACTTAGGTGCAATCCTGAACAGCAGAGATCTTTCAGAAAACTGTATTTTCAATATTTAGTTTAAACGCTCATTCTTTCACATTTTTAATTCAGCAACCTGGAGTGGGGCAGAAAGAGAAAACAACAAAAATAAAGCAGATAGCCCTTGGCTCTTCAAAATAAATAAAAAAAAATTATCTAGTGGTCTCTTAGAAATGTAAAATAATCCCCTAGCTCCTTTTTGGTGCATTATGTCAGCCTGCCCTAAAAGGAGTCTAACCAGACATACCCTGCTTGACTGGTCATATGCTGCTGCAACGTATGGGGGTATAGGCAGCAGAGGAAAAGTCACCAGGCAGAGCCACAGCTGCACTCGGCAGGTACATGCTGCAGGTAGGGCAATAATGGTTCCTGTGTTAAGGGGTAGTCCGGGTTCAAGCTGCCCGACAGAGCGTGTTGTGAAGTTCCTCCAACAGCACCGGAGCACCTCACAGGCACCTCACACGTTCTCCACAGGTACAATATGGGGACACGTGAGTGTACATATTCCAGAAGCTTCTTAGTGCTATTTTGAAATGTTCACGTGTGGCAAATACTTCTGTAGGTGCTCTGAGATTTACACTTGTTATTATCTTTGCAATGATTTTTTCATTTTTTCCCTTATCTGCCAATTTCACAGTTTTCTGTAAAATACGGAAAAATATGCATAATAAAGCAGTTTGCAGAAATGAACCTGCAGCCTTGCAGAGGATTTTCAAAGTCTGAACTACTGCAGATCTCAGCTTGAACTGTTCCATGTTCAATGTTCCATGGTGGGCTGTGTTTGTGAAGACTATAATTTGAGACACAATTGATTGTTTTGTCTCTCAATTGTCTCTCTTCTTTCCCTTTTCTAGTCACTTTAATGTACATCCTAAGAAATGTTCTTACAATAAATAAAGTTTGACTTGAATGTTTGAATTTGATGGAAAAAGAGGTATCTATTTTTAAGTAAAAGTAAACTTATTATGTACGTGCCCAGATTTAACCTCCATATATACCTTTCAGATGAATCACTGTAGTTTTAAGTAGACTCCTTAGTCATACAGTCAGAAACTAATACAAATTTACTCATGGTTCAGTGATTCCTGATTTCTCGTTTTAATAATTCTGATCCAAACTCTTCTGAACCTTCAATTGAAACTTCCTACATAGTTTATTTTGAAATAAAGATTAAACAAAAATTTTGTAAGGTCACCAGCTATCCTGTAACTCAAAATGCAAAACTTTTTTACTGCAAGAGAAAATTCCCAAAGCATACAGCATATACATAAAACATCACTATCAGTGCAGATTCTACCAAACGTAGGCTTCTTCTGAGAATATGATGTTACTTGCCATACACTATGTTTGAATTATTATTTGAGAAAAATTCTGTTGATCAGCTGTAGAAAACTGTCATGCAATTTGACTGAACTCCAAAGGACAGTAACAGTTTGTAATTCCTGAGAAAGTTGGAGAAAGATTTTGATGGTGGATACAACAGCTGCAAGTCTCATAAAGTCCCTGCACTTGCATGATTAGAAAGTATTCCTTCTTACTCATAACAGGACAAGCAACAATTTGAAAAGTAGTCACAAGATTCTCAGAACAGAGTTTGTACTAGTCCAGCCCATACCAAAATTGATAGTAAATCTTAGAAAAAGAAAAGCAGAGATTTAATTTACACTCAGTGGAATTTTTGATTAGAACTTTTATCTGTACACACAAGGTAAAGTGAGCTAAAATATTTAAATAAGCTGTATCAATTTTAATAAAGTGCTTCAGAAGAGAAAGAAAACCTAAACAATATTCTGAAACAATGAAATTAGTCATCACAGGTTTTTATGAAGAAAACTTTTACATTTTTAATATGACAGTTTCATAATTCACTTTATTTTATTTCTAAAAATAAAGCTTTAAAATGAAAGGGTTTTTTTCAGATTAGATAGCATTAGCTGAATGCTTTGTTCAGCTTGAAGTTTTTTTCTTTTCACTTTGACAAAATACAATTAAGAAAACCTGATAATTTCAATTTCTTTAAAAATAGTGCTCAGTTTTGCCAATGAACTGAAAAATCAGCTATGTAAAAGCCCAATTACATTGTCTGTAAAGATATTCTTACCAACAGAACTACCTGTGGCTCTACTGGAAGTTATGATAAAAGATATAGGGCTAATAAGTGATTGTAAAAAAAGTCCACTGGATATGAAAGTATTCTTAGCAAGTAAGTTTTAACAAGGATCCACCAGAACTGTGATATACTATTCTCTCAGAGTGAGGTCATGACCTTTTCAGAAAGGCCATGCAAAAAAAAAAAAGATAGGAAGGTGTCCTGGTTTCAACTGGGATAGTTTTCTTTCTAGTAGCTGGAATAGTGCTGTGTTTTGGATTTAGGATGAGAATACTGTTGATAACACAGTGATGTTTTAGTTGTTGCTGGGTAGTTGCAGTGTCTACACAAAGTCAAGGACTTTTCAGCTTCCCACACCCTGACAGATGCAGAAGAAGCTGGGAGAGCACAGCCAGGACAGCTGACCCAGACTGGCCAGAGGGATATTCCCCACCGTGTAACGTCATGATCCAGATACAACTGGGGGAGCGAGCCGGGAGGTGGGATCGCTGCTCGGAAACAGACTGAGCATTGGGAGTTTTTTCTGCAGGTGGTCAGCAATTGCATTTGTGCATCACTTGTTTTTTATATATGTGTGTAAATATGTATCTATATATAAATTATCATCTTCCTGTGTTATCCTACTAAACTGTCTTTATCTCAACCCATGAGATTTTTTTTCCATTCTTCTCCTCTTCCCCTTGGGGATAGAGAGGGGTGAGCGAGCAGCTGCATGGTGCTTAGTTACCTGCTGGGATTAAACCATTACAGAAGGAGGAAGGACAAGAAAGTGAGAAACCTTCCTTATCTCATTATATAGCTCATAAAAAAAATCTGAATCCTTGATTTCATAATGTTTAATTAAATTGCTCCACAGTGATAGCGTGGGGTGAGGGGAGGATTGCAGAGTAGGTACAGCTAAAGCTGGCCTATCAATGAAAGACAGTAAAATAACATGAGCTGGTTCTTTAAAAGAGTTAAGATCAGTCTCAAATGAAGCAAAATTAGCCTAGCTGCCCATGCAGCAGGAATAATACAGACTCATGTGGCAGGAGATTTTAATTCAGAGCCAGGCTGAGGGCAAGTGGGATAGCAAGCAGAGCTAAGCAAGAATGGAGACCAAACCAGAGAACAAAGGCATCCCCCCAAAAATGCAAGGGACTCGCCAGGAAAAGGTCAATGAAAAAGTATTTATAAGTGAAATTATTAGAGCATTAGATTAGCCCAATTAATTAGTACAAGAACTGACAGTACAGGCTGGGTTGCCCTTTGATCCTTGTGAAGTCCTACAACCTCTCCGAAAGGCAGCTGTACTGAAGGATTAAATGGGAACTAAAAGTGACACTGAAGCTGAAGCCACAGAAAACTAAGGTTTTTCAGGGTGGAGGATATTTTTGAAAGAAAGGTAGCAAGAGTTTTGGACAAAACCCTTACAAAATCCTGCCTTAAAAATGTATCGATACATATACGTGTACATGCAGGTACATAAATATATAGAAAACAACCTAAAGCGTGTAAATTTGAGTGCCTGGAAGTACCAGAATATTAGCTTCAAACAAGACAAAAACAAGAGATAGTAGGAATAAAGTATTTCTGTTTTTTTATGAGTCTGTAATTAACCTGCATCTTCTTCCGGTGAATAATACAAGCCTGGGAGAGCAGAAGTTTGGACTGTAATCCTGATGCAGCTGAAGGAAGTGGCCGAACTCCCATTTGCTTCACAGCAGTATGGAATGTGTAAAAGTCAAACTTCCACAATCTCTAAATGAAGGCCAGAGCTTTCAAAAGCCACCTTTGTTCCCGAGTACCCTGTTTCTGATAGCTGAGCTTCATTTGCTACGGGTGTTAATTCAGCTGGACCCATGAGAACTTGACACATTTAGAAAGGATCTTTAGCTGGCCAACAAAAAAAACAGAACACAACACAACAAACAAAAAAACCCAATCCAATGGAAACAGCTTAAAAACATATAAAGACCATCTCAAAAATAAAGATTAAAATTCTGACACCCGCACTATCCTTCTGAGGTCAGTCCACTGGAAAGTGTTGCCCTGTCAAAGCATCACATCTTTCACAAGAAAATTTACTCTACCAGATTTCCAGTTCAGTTTTAACCACACAAAAAATGCTAGGATTACCTATCAGTTTTTACTCATCATTGCTTTTATACTAACTGCACTTCTCGCGATTTAGTTTTCCCTGAAGATCTGCAAGCTCCATGCCAAATTGAGGGTCTGTGTTAATCCTTGTGTGAGACTCTAACTAGGCAGTACTTCATCACCGAGGTCAAATGTGCACTCATGCCACAGACTGCCTATAGATACTTGGTGCCATGAAAAGTGCGTACGGTAAATGGCTGCATTCATTGCGCAGACATTCGAGCATTACTTGTTGCTTAAACTTGTTCACTGCCTGGGCAATCCATCTGCCTGCCTTGGGGAAGGGAGTGCCTAGTTCAGCTCAGTAACAGCAAGCCAACTCTCCAAAGAAGAAAAGACTGAGAGCTGCAGCGTAGCCTTTCTGCAGCAGAAAGCTCAGGCTGGAAACACGGACACAGAATCCATGCACTGTCTCGCAGGCTGCTGCGCTCTCTAGAGGGAACTCGTAGCAAAGGAAACTGTATTCATTCCCAGACTATTAATGAATTCCCAGATGACTGGTGGAAGAGTGAAAATATACAGATGATGACAGTACAGTGTTTCAATAAAATGCAGGGAAAATTGGCTGAAAAGATGCTCTCAGGATCAAATCACACCATTTTCGTTACTCCTCACTAGCTCAGTTGCCAGCTTTTCTTTTCCTTCTCTCTGACATCTACATTTCCCTTCAGCCTTTGACTGCCAGTTTATGCCAATACCAAAGAATTCTGAAGATAATAGCACACAACAGGATCTGACTAGTGAATGTATAAGCAAATGTAGGAGAGGGTAACACAGGAAGAATAGAATAATAGCTAGGGAACATTAGATAGTGGAAGATATGACAGCAGCTATGGGGGCTCCAAGAGGTTTATTTCCTCAACCAGCATATTTTCATTAATGAATGATATAAATAAGGTATATTTAGTGAACATAAATGATATAAAGCAGTAATATAATGAGATTAGTATTACCAAGTGCGTTAAAAATGCTTTAAAAAAACCCCCACTATCCTGTCATTTTAAAAAAAGGTATAGGAGTGGCATCTCAGTATCCGGCTTATTTCACTATTTTAAAAGAGAGACCACTGACTGACAAGTAAAAACGTTTTGGTTTGTTGTTTTTTTTTCAGAATATGAGCTATACAATATTTAGCATACCATATTAAGTTGAGCTGCTTTTACTTTTTTTGTAAGTTTTTATTTCTGCTAATAGAACTACAGTCTACTCTGTCCTTTATACAACAACACAGAACCCTTTATAGTCAGGTAAATATACAGTAGGAACAGGTTTAACTGCAGTACTTACTTTTGCCTGGTAATGAAAAGTATGTTGACCCATGTCAATTCATGAGTGCTTCCTGAATAAGGACGTGAAAATCCAGCATTTGAGAGTTTCACATGTATTAAAAAAAATAAAATCCAGAAGGAAAGAGGGGAAAAAAGACCCAAAAGTAGAAAGACGAGCAAAGAAAAAGCCTGTGAGGTTTACAGCTCTGACTGCAAAATATTCAGCCAGGCAGCTCTAGGAGAAATACAACTCTGTGTACTTGTACATGCTCTCCCTATTAGAGGAGGAGTCTGTTTTGCAACACTTATGTTCCTTGCTCAAGGCAAAACAGTGATTCTCTTCAGTGCAAGCAATGTTTGGAGTGTGGCAGCTTTAAAGGTGAGAGGTGTACTCTGGAGCACAGGAATCCATCAGCAGAAAAAAATATTCTTAAGCATTAGCTATATACTCCACAGGTTGTTGTGGCTCCTTTTAAATGCTTATTCTACGATTTTTTTAAAGGAAAACTAATACTCCTTTAACATAAACTGCATCCACAATACCCCTGGTGCAGCAGTACTCCATGCTTTATACTCTTGAATAGCAAAAAAAAATTCTTTTTACAACAGAATGAAAGGTGTTAGGTTTATGTCAAAAAGCTGACTAAATAGAAGAAAAAAAAGTTTGGTGGGCTTTTTTTTTTTTTTTTGTAATTTTGCTAGCATTTTCCTGTGATTTCAAAAGATTTCAGATTGTGCAATAGGGCTTTGAATTTTATAGAAATAGTTATTCACGAGTCATCCTTCTCTGCTTAACTGAAAACATTTTTACATATTCTTATTAATTCTTTCATTGAATCACATTTTTATCTTCTCTGTATTCATACCAGTGGCCTGAATAAAAATAAAATACATGCACGTGTAGTGAAAATTCTTTTAAGCAAAAAGATTCAGCAAGAACATTCTTTTTCCTAACAAAGCTAGATTTTTGTGGTGTGGATGTTAAGTTATTACTAGAGTCAAGTCTCCCCAATCAAGGTCAGAATTGTTCACATTTTGTGACCAAACAGGCATTCCGCAGACTATTTCAAACAAGCAGTCATCAGTAATCATACGAACAGTTTCTCAGCAAGACAGGCAAATGTTTTCAAGTAAGGCATACGTACCTTGCGATCTATCCACATAGAGAATATAAAACTTCAGGTGTGTTTCTTCAGCATGGTTTGGGCTACACTAAGTGCCAGCTGCTGCCGAGAAGAACAGTTTCACTCTGCATCTCCACCTGCGTCGCTCCCTTCCATCCATCGTGTGTGCTGTGTTATCCATTTGACTCCATGTTAAAATAGTTTTAAAGGAGCTAAACCGGTGGAAAATAATTCCTTTTTCTTTTTTTTTTTTTCTTTTTCCCCCTCCTGTTTTACATTTCTGAATACGCTCTCTCTGAGGTCAAACAAACGCTGGCGATAGGGGAACGGAACGCATAGCTGGCAGTAAAGACTCAGTTGATTGTATCATAAAACTATGCCCTAAAATTGATCACATGCTCACAGCGTTCAGCCAGCTCTGAGCAAATTCCACCAGTGACTCTCGGTGTTGAAAGGGATGGAACTGCTCCTGGTAAACAGGCAACGTGTGCTTGAAAAGATGCTATCACCTCAGAAATGAAAAAAGGAACAGAAGGTAAAGCCTAACAGGTATTTCATCAGTCAAAAAAAAAATTACCAGGCTGTGGCTGGTTGGTTTTTTTCTGCATCTGCTTGCCTCTGCTAAACATAGGGAGATCGAAACCAGGAGAGGAGGAAGAGAAAGGTAAGATCCTGCCTAAGGAAAAGATTTTCAAAATGAAGGTGAATCAAGAAGTACTGTCCACACCATCACTATCTTAATTTCTGAAAGAGGAGCCTATAATGTTAAGGTCTGCATGTACAATTTTCCCCTAACCAAAACAATCTGAAATCTGGTCGATGGGAGGAAAAGAACATGAACTAAATCAGTAATGATGTAGCAAAAGACAAGATGAGGGATGAGAGTTAAGAACTATCACTGAGATCTGTAACAAGGACAACTTTAGACATTCATACCTGTGCTATCCAGTTTACAGCTAGCTGACGTAATGCAACCTTGGTAACTGTAGCAGCAGGCAGTGCAGTGTGAGATAGTTCTTAAATATTTCCCCAGGATTTTGAGTTAGTTTTTTCAGCTTTTAATGAGTACTGTGTGCCTGTGGCTATGCTGCTAGCAATATTCGAGCCAGTCAGGCAAGTCTGTATAAGCACACTCAGCCTCCGGTGGAATACTGCCAAGAAAAGGCAACTGTGATCCTAAGGAGCACCGGATTAAGGAGAGTATTTTAAGGTAGTAGTTAAGATCTCATATGCAAAGAACACAGGTCACCCACATCAAGAAAGATTCTTTCAAATTAGGACAGGTGAAAAGAAAGGTCACCAGGATGAGGTAAAGGCTCTACAGCCTATTTATTAAAAAGTGACTGGCAGAAATTGGCTTGTTTAATGTGGCAAAGGTTGAGACAGAAAATGGAACAGGCAGTTACATGCCCCTATAAAGATAATGTATGTCTATAAATACAGAAGAGAGTACGTGCTGGAAAAGTCCAGTGGCTGCTTAAGCTAAAGAACAATGCTGGAGCAAAAACAACAGGTAGAAACAGAACACAGAGTCAGGCAGTAAAATAAAAATTGGAGCAGACTTTCAACAGGGTGAAAAAAGCATAGCTACATCTAGAATAGAGCTTGGCCAGTCTCTGGAAGGTATTATTTACTTGAATAATCCCATGTCATGTAACTGGTGTATCCACTTTAGAAATCTGGTTTAGGTCAGGATCATAAGCTGCCCTTGTAGTCAGCAGAGAAAGAGTCTTCTGTGGCTGGTCCAGAGCGTAATAATTTCATTTCCAGAGGCTGATTTGTTTAGAAAAGTTTGTAGACTTGGAAACTGTTAAAATAAGCTATTAAATTCCAAACAGCAGTCCTTACAGGCATCAACAGATCATTTATGGAAAGGAAGGTTTAGCAAATTGAGAGCAAGGGCCTAACCTTATTTTCAATATAACGACATTTCTATCAGTATAACCTCACCAACCTCAGAGAAGTTATTCTGCATCAGCGCTCCATCAGACTTCTGGCATTTAGGCAGAACAGAATTTCACTGCCCTCAGAACAAGCAAAACACTGTCACAGCAGCAAGCATGCGGGGCTGGGAGGAAGGCAGGAAGGGAGATATGAGTTGGAGGAACCAGTCAAAGGAAGCAATAATGTTTTAGGAAAGGGCTTTACAGGTGAGGAAAATGCTGAAAGGATTGTGTCAGTGAGCCTGAAAGGGCGTATGACTGGAGACTGCAGCCTATCTTCCCCTTTCCCACAGCCTTTATCTACAAAAACCTCCAGCCTTCCTCGGAGAGTAACAGTTTGTATAGGGGTTGTGGCTGTTTGTCCCTGCCTTTCCTCCACCACCACTGCTCCCCCCTCCTCCCCAAAAAAAGAAAAAAAAAAGAAAAAAGCAAAAAAGAAAAAAGAAAGCAAACAGGGCAAGCCTCTGTTTTAAAATGTAGAGGAAAAAATGTAAGAAATAAAATAGGAATGAGAATTCAGAGAACTACAGAGATAACGGTATTTTCTTCTGCTGCTGCCGCCTCTTTTCTTTAGCATGACCTCCTCTGCAGAAGCAGCAGCCAAAACTCTCTGGTGTGAGTCATTTTGAGACGGACAAAATGTACTTACGGGACAGTGGCTGGTTCCATGGCCGCTCACTCACTCTCACATCAGCCACGTGCCTCAAAAGTCCTGCCCCTTTCTTCATCCCACCGCGGGTTCATCCCAGAAGTACACAGCAAGGACCCTCAGACCAGGATGTCCGTAGCCCGTGGTGGCTACCATTTGGACAGAGCTGTAGCCCATGCTATGACATGGCCCGTGACAGGCTGGCCGCTGAAGCCATGCCTTCTTATGTACCCAGATGTACCCCAGGGCCAGCAAATCCAGGACAGTCTGCATACGCTCCACATCATCAAAAATGCAGCCCTTCCTTCTTCTGCAGTTTTGGTCATAGACAAAAAGCACCGATGCTTATTTATTTGCAAGATTTGTTCGTAACAAATACCACATTTCCAGCCTTTATATTTGTGAGTCTTTTGCACATATCCTTCGCGGCTCTCGAACCAAACCACCATCAGAGTGAGGGCCCTGTGCCGCTGCAACAGGCCCCAGAGCTCCGCGTCAGCCTGCGCTCAGGGCACCTCATTCTTGCACCCCTCTTCTGGGACACGTGAGATCGCCACTGGCCACAGAAATCAATCCCCGGTCTTTTTTACCCTCAGACACGCTGATGATCTTTGCATCACTGCGTAGTGGGTGGCCACACAGTGGGATGTCACGCAGCGTGGCCTCTGTGCGCAGGGACCGCGCTGGCAAGCAGGCATGGCGTCGGGAGCCAGGCAGTCGCGGGAGTCCGGAGGTTGTGCTGGTGCGACTGACGGCACAGTGGGAGCTGCCCCGGGCCGAGGAGGGGAGGACTTCTGGTCCTGAGGGACCCAGCGCTTTCCCAGGGTGAGCTTGCCACGTGACCGCGGCAGGCAGGACTTCTGCCAGAAGTGAGGTCACTTCTTATCTTGTGTGAAAGTTGTCCTTTAACTAGTGACAAAGCACTCCATCTACCACACTTGTTCGTGCCTGCAGCCAGTGCAACTCCTCACCCGTGTGGGTGTAGTAGAGAAAACTGGGCTCCTACTAAGTGAGGTACAATGCAAAGACTGAACGAGCTCTAACCATGCTGAAGAATACTGAAAATCGTATAAGGCCTGAAGGAATTAATGAACAAAAGAATTAACTGGTTATTCTAGTTTTACAGAAGTTGTTTCCATATGTTTGTTTTTGTTTTGAAAAGATAAGCACATCTTTGGTATTTACATAGATTTATGGATTACGCCTGTCATCACTGAGAGCTGTTCTTCCGGAATCATCCATGTCTCATGATGTCCAATATACAGCTGAAATACTTTGATATATTTTTTATACAGACTGAATACTAAATGTAACATTATCTAATTCAGCCTTTTATAACTTGCCCTATAAACCCCTGTAAATTCATATTCAGCTGTACAAGGCTGGCACGTTCAGCTGAGTTTCTCTGTTGATGAAGATAAAATAATTATTTTTTCTTAGATGGGATCATTGTACAACGAGGCAGCTTCCTCCTTCATTAAGCCATGCTTGATGACTACTTCCTAAAGATATTAGTGAAATGTTCCTATCTCTTTTAATTATGGACTTGCAACAAGCCCATAGCTTTCATGAATGCCTTCACCGAGTATCTCATTTTCTTACAGTCGGCACAGTTTAACCATGGTTATTACTAAAGCGGAACTAGAACATGGTGGAAGATGTGGAGACCACATCCCCTATCTGTATTTCAGTTCACTATTTCTCACATTTCTGTGTCAAAACCTCTCTTTCCCTCCCATTTATTCATGCAGAGAAAGGGAAAAACATATCTATTGTCTGCAAATAGGTTTTCTTCTCATGGGAACATTCATGAAATAAAGATGAAATTAATCCTAACTGATTTTTTTTTTGTTTAAATTATAAACAAAAATAGTTCTGTATCACAACTGCTTGGTTGATGTGAGATGCATATATACAAATACTGGGTGAAGAACATAAGATCTAACTGATAAATTATGATGCCATGAACACAAAAGTAGCATTTACCCAGTAACATGGTCTCTCTGTACTGGCAGTAAGAGACAAACCAGCAAACCCCAAACTGATCTCTTTGAGCTATAACTAAAGTTACACTATCTTATAATGAGTCATTTCTTATTGAATAGTTTTACTGTTCCAAAAAGCCTACTTACATTTCTAAACCAGAATGCATTTCCACAAAACTCTACTTCTAATTAACACAGCGTGTCCAACAGAATCACACGTTGTCTGAAAAGACGAATGGAAAAAGAGGTGGTAATAAAAGCAGGCTTTTAAAGGACTTGTCTCCTAGTTATTTACAATCTCTCTTAAATTCATTCAGTCTTTTAAAATATTCTGAGAAATTGTCCTATCCGTCATGGTAGGGCAGATACAGCTTTTTAAAAGACAGTAAACACAAATAATGCTTAATTTCTCACTTACATGATTGTCTTATGAGCACTAGCTAGTAAAAGTGTATTTTATGCATTGCCCTCCTTCTGTTCTTACTTTTCAGCTTCTTCCAATGTAAAAGTGTTAGAACTCTGTCTCAAGTTGTTTGCTCCCCAAATCAATCAGAAATTGTTGAAGTAGATGAGGAGATGTATGTGAAATCAATAAAGTATGTAATATGTAGGAGGCAGAACTATGTAATGATGATGAGACTCCTGACTCTAATCTGTTCAGTTATGGACTTGCCCTAATGTACTTGTCCATGCCATTCTACTGATGGCCATCAGTGTAAGCCCTATGGCCAAGAGCTGTGCCTCCTGAGTGATCTTTATTTTCAACCCTGACTGCAGTAGAATGGCTACTCAGAGATCTTTTCTGAAGTGTGCCTGAATGTGTTACTGTTCATTGCTCCAGAACAATCTCAGGTCTCTGTTCTAACTTCTGGGCCTGACACCTGTGCAATCCAGCACAGTTGAAAAACCTTTTGCGTTTTTATATTAGGAGTTTTCCAAGGCATATCATATAAATAATATAATTTATATATTATATGCTGAGATGTATCTATATAAGAAGAAAACTCTCCTGTAAAAATTATTTCCAATACATGTATTAAATCCATAATGAAATAGAAAGTAATGCTCACTTCTCAAACATATATTGCTATTCCAAATCATGTTACATGATCATCAAGAATGATACTGCTGTCCTAACGTCTGAATAATCACTGTGTAGAAGGTTGTAGGTGAGCAGTATTTCACTGCCTATTGAGTATTCTGTATCTTAACAAGAAAGCTGCTATATTTTGCCTTAGCTTGAATGATTAATGTGCTACTTTATAAAACAGAAATATATGTTTGATTGAGATTATTCACTTCCTCAAGTAACGTTTATTGGCCATGGTTGGAGAAGAGATACTGAACCAGATGGACCTCTCATCTGACCTAGTATGACTCTTCTTCTAACAGTACTTAGCAGAGTTGAAATCAATAAATGACAACAGCAGCATGTATGATGCATCTTTTCCTCCCATATGTGGAGATTCTCAAACCTCTCCCATGCAGTGAGCCTGAAGGAAGAGCTCTCTGCAATTGTTAACTACCTGGTCTTTCAGAAGCCAGTGAAAAAAACAGCTGGACCCCAAATAGGAAATTTGGAAATAGTTCCCTCTTATCAGGGCTGTCCAATTTTCCATTTAATTATTTTCAACCAAAACAATTTAATTGTTATTCAGGATTATATGAGGGGACTTATTCACCTTTTGATGGCAATCATCCTTTTTAATTAGAAGAAATCATATAAGGACCATCAGCATACTTAAAGCATTCTAGCTGATCAGTTTGATACTGACATAATTACTAAGAATTAATCTTTACTTAGCTACCCTTTTCTTTGTTGTATTTTGCCTTTTTTTTCCCCTCTTCTTTTCCCCTCCCTTATTTGTGCACTATGAGTGATAAGCATAATTGCAAGAAAAAACAGCTTGCCCATACTGATGATAATTGTCTCACTCCTTGGTAATTACTAACTTTTCTTCCTAAGATTCAATCAAGTTTTGAATGTGATAGTTTGTTAACAATAAACAAATAGTTACAATGCCTAATTTATGTTTTTAACTGATGCTGTTCTCTGGTGGTAGTTCAAAACTAGAAAAATGTTTTATTAGTGGGGTATCTCTGCTTTGTTTTTGAGCTTTTTTCTGCATATTGATACGAAGAGCTAAATTCTGTAGACACAGACAGGCAGACAGTAGAAAACTAGCAGTGAAAATGGCTGTGACAATTTCTTACAAACCACAGGCTGAAAAGAAGGAATTAACACATGAAACTGTACAAAGATATGACCTGAAGAGACAGATTCTGGAGACTGGAAATCCAGTAACTTCACATAATTTGCTCAAGCCATTTGTGGGACACAACACACTAACCAGAAAAACTTCCATGGAAAGCAAAATAAAAAATAAAACACATGGCAAATAAACAATATAATGTACACTCAAAACACTCTGACAAGCAGAACTTGGAAATGAATTATGTTTGCTTTCTTGGTAGTTGAACATTAATATCCCAGTAAGACTGCCTATCTGCAGGGACAGCAGCTGGTTTTTATATTTTATTGTTTTCTTTAATCTAAAATAAGAAATTTTTATTGAATGTACATGCCTTGCTCTTTGTGCATAACAATAAATGGCTTTTTCAATAGAACTACATATTTGAAAAAACCTCCATAAATACTTAAAAAATTCTGGGCAGAATCATTAAAAATACAAAGCCTTGTAAGATTATTTATGAATCACTCTCAGTTAGAAGCAAATAGAAAAAAATAATGCTAATTTTGTCTATTCATGCTGTTTCTCATGGAAGTATTCCTAGAAAAGAGTAAGGAACCACCGTCAGGAAATTACTGAAAATGTAGTGCACAAAAAATAAAGTGTAAATGCAGCAATAGGAATTTCTTCAAATCAAAGTATTGCTATACTCCTTTAAGGCCAAACGCTCTGCTCAATTTAACCACCCATTTTAGGTATAGCTTCTCTAACAAAATCTAAAATCAACCTTCTGACCTATGGAGGGGAATGACAGAGTGTAAGTCCCTAACTTCTCATCAGTCAATGGAGAGATGCATCTTGGAGAATTACAAAGATGGAGATTTCAACACCCCGTTTAGCTAACCCAATACAGTGTTTAACCACTCTCACTCTGAGCATTTTTTCCTTATGTCCCATCCAAATTTCCTTTGCTGCAACTTCTGACCACTGCCTTCTCACACTGTACGTCTTTTTAGAAGAGTCTGGCCTTTTAAGTAATTAAAGAATGTAACTAGATCCTCCATTAATGTTCTTTTCTTCCAGCTGAACAAATGCTGTTCCCTCGGCCTCCCCCTGTGCGTTGTAAGCTCCGACGCACCAACCATCGTGGGGGCCCTCTGCTCCATTGCGTTGTCACATCTCTCGTACTGGGGAACACCGTGCGACGGGTGCAGCTACCCTCCCTGCAAAACAGCACAATGTATGGTTGCCTGTTCCACAGTAAGAGTGTGTTGTGAAATGGCTTACCTTCAACCTGGCAACCCTTGTAAATCCCAGGTCCTTTTCAACAGGGCTCCTTCTCTGCCAGCTGGTTCCCAGCCTGTACTGATGCATGAGCTTACTCCCTCTTTGATGCAGAACTACACGGACCTTCTTTTGGCCCACTCCTTGAGTTTCTTAAGGATCCTCTGGGTTGTAATTCTGCTACTTGTCCTCTCAGCCTGGCCTCACCCCCCTCTAAATTTACTACTTCTTGTAAATTAGCTAATGCTGATGTGTCATCATCCAGGTCACTGATGGAAGTATTTACATTAGACCACTACTAGATGGTCAGAAAGTAAAACTATCTCTGGAAATAGGGGCAAGAAGGCTACACTGTCTACCAACACCACCTGAGCTATAGATACTAGACGTTCCTAACAGAAGAAAAAGTCACCTCTGCAGAACAAACATCCTAAATGTGTTTGAGTGTGCACAGCTATGTGCTGAAGGAACTACTGGTGCAGAAGGTAAGCACCTTCACATCAGGATGATGGCCACACTCCTTGTCTGGATGTAGATGAGATTCAGGAATTTATGTCCTAGTTTAGGCAAGAATCCAGTTACAGTATTCCACTCAATGGGTATGAGGGGCTAGAAAAATAATTCCCAGGTGCTCAGGGACAGTAAGTGGCACCATATAAGACCAACTCAAATGACCTGAAGAGGGTTTAGACAGTGTCATCATTATGCAGAAAATTTAGGTTTTTAGAACTGTAGCTCATTGTTACAAAATAAGACTTTTTTTTTTCAATATTAATGATTCTTTCCTTGAGAATATTTCTTGTTTCTTGTTTTAAATCTTTTTATAGCTTCTCACTTCAGGATGGTAAAGCTAACTGTCTAATAGCCTGGTCTCCATTTCAATGAGCCTGTTGCACAGACAGAAGAAGAGATTTTCATCCTATGTATGGCAAAATGGCAGAAGAAAATGAATTATAATTATGTAGGGACACACTCTCATTTTCAAATATAGTTTGGCATCTCAAGCGTCACTCTTCAATGCCTGTCTATGGTGGCTTATGTTGCTTTTCCAGTTCTACATAATCTTTCATTACTGTGCAATCAGAAGATTTCTTACCAAGGTAACCTATTTGCTGCAGAAGATGCTTTGATTGTAGAAAATTAAGATATTGGTTTCTTAGCAAACCCCTTTGTTGTTATTAGTTTGCTGATATGCACAAGTAATTAAATGGAGACAAAGATGTGCATGTGGTTTTGTGATAGCTTTGCTCCTTTGTTACAAACCACAGCTTTATGTTCACAGTCTTACAATATTTTTGAAAGACTGCAATACATTCTGTTCTCAGCACCCTTTACAACAGATGTGCAGTATTTGACATATGCACACAACTTTATTTGCAGAGAGATGATTAAATGAAATTATTGATGTATGAAATTGGTCCCCTTCTCCTCTTACCCATACATACAAGAGACAGCAAATGCTTTTGAAAAGGAAATCTAAGGTATAGGCCAAATCACCTTGTGGGAGGAATTTAGGAGCTACCAAGCTTCTGGAGAATGTTGTTTGTTTCTTGCTTTTTAAAGCAAAAACACCCCCTGTGGAATGGGGTAAAATTTTTACACAATTAAGCACAGAGCACAGTTGATATTCTGTGCTTCCTTTAAACCACTTTTCAGTCCTAAGGTATAATCAAGTGTGCCAAAGTGATTTATAAAAAAATATTTCTCTAACCTGTTCTCAAAGACATCTAATAATAGAGGTTCTACATTTCCAAGCAATTCTGTAGACACTTTTCCCCACTGTTCTTGAAAAAGCCTGCCTTTTACTATGATGCAGTTAGAGTTGCAATTGTTTATTTTAAATTATGGTACTCAGTACTTAGTCTAGATATCTGTGTACCTCATTCATAGGCATAGCAAAGTATTTATATGTCTACCTCAATTTAAAAGTCTGTCTTTACAAGTGTAATATGCAAATGAAGAGCAATCCACAGAAAATCTGCATTTTTAAGTATATAGAAGAACTGCTCTCATTCATTGTTTGTGGATTAAACATACAAATTCATTCTCTGTAGTCATCTATTTAAAATGCCTTACAGAAATAATGCCTTGGAAAATATCCTTATTATTAGTTCATTTTCCTGCTGATAGACTACATTGCAGTGTCTATCAAGCAAGGTACATTGTTCTAGATATTTAAAAAATTTACAAAGACCTATATATTTTTCAATGTCCTTCTCCTTTCTCTTGTATATGCATTTTGAAGTACAATTTTTTTTTTTTTTTCTAACAAGAATGTAGACTGTCAGTTGGAAAATTTGAAAAAGTCTCCTATAAATTCTGCTCGTTTTTTTTTTCATTTCCTGCACAGGTTGTCTAAAGTGACTATTTAATATAGTGGTTTTCAGTCAATCATTTAGAATCATGCAAAACATTTCATATAGAGCATTTGTTCTACATGAATTCTGTTTAATACTGTTTAGTTTTTAAAAGTTTAAAAATATGATAATACAAGATGTGAATCACGATGTAACAACTCATGTCACTCAAAATATGAAGGAATAAGATACAGATCTTATCAGTCTCTCCAAGCATGCTATTTCCTTATTTACTATCAATATAATGTAGTATAGTTCTGTTTCACTAGGTCTTGTTTCATGCCAACAAAGACTTCAGTATGATTGATCACACTTTCTTTACTGAGAGGGGTGTCACACACTGGAACAGGCTCCGTAGAGAGGTGGTCAATGCCCCAAGCCTGTCAGTGTTTCAGCGGCATTTGGAACCTTAACACCATGCTTTAACTTTTGGTCATCCCTGAAGTGGCCAGGCAGTTGGACTAGGTGAGCACTGTAGGTCCCTTCCAACTGAACTACCCTACCCTACCCTACCCTACCCTACCCTACCCTACCCTGTGCTATAAAAAATACTAGCAGCTAATTCTCCAGAGCTGCCCAAAGCTGGAATTTCAATCACATTGTTATTATGTGGCTCAAAGTTATTGATGTTTGTGACATCCTTAGGATAAAAAAAAAATTACCTATGCCTTCTCAGAACAGCAAAAACAGATGCATGATAACTAGTATATGGAAATGTACAGATTTTTTTAATGGCTTGGTGTGCTGGTTTTGCCTAGGATAGTGTTAATTTTCTTCATAATACTTAGTATTGGGCTATGTTTTGGATTTGTGCTGAANTGGCTGGGGTTAAACCATGACATTTGGGAGGCTGGGGTTTTGACCCTGACCCCACTGACCCAGGTACATTTTCACGTTGACACTGCTCATTTTAACGCCTTTCATCACAACCTGCACTGCTTGTTTCCTCTGCTCTGATGCCTCTTTAGTGACATCTGCTTATTTATTTTGCAGGATCTGTTGTGAACTGGATCTAGGAACTTGCCCTGGTTTTAGTTGAGATAAGAGTTAATTCTCTTTCTTGCAGTGGGCATAGTGCTGTGTTTTGGATTTAGCATGAGAATACTGCTGATAACACAGTGATGTTTTAGTTATTGCTGGGTAGTTGCAGTGTCTACACTAAGTCAAGGACTTTTCAGCTTCCCACACCCTGCCAGATGCAGAAGAAGCTGGGAGAGCACAGCCAGGACAGCTGACCCAGACTGGCCAGAGGGATATTCCCCACCATGTAACGTCATGATCCAGATACAACTGGGGAAGTGAGCCGGGAGGTGGGATCACTGCTCAGAAACAGACTGGGCATCAGATTGTTTTATTTTCCTTTGTTGTTGTTGTTGTTATTAACTGTAATTCTTATTTTCTTCCTTTGTTATCCTATTAAACTCTCTTAATCTCAACCCATGAGTTTGTGTTTTTTTTCCATTCTCCTCCCCCATCCTCTTGTAGCAGGAAGGGTGATCAAGCAGCTGCGCGGTACTCAGTTACCAGCTGGGGTCAAACCACGACAGTACTGGTCTACCTAAAAACAACTTGCAAATTTGATCAAACCTTCCACAAAATAAGAGTTTATTAATTGCTCTATTCAGTTCACAGTCTTGCTCCACAGTCAACTGTGTCAAAAAAAAGAGAGGCAATGCACTCTGACTTTAAATGAGCAGGGAAAAATGAGAGGGGTTCTTCTTAATCTATGAAGGATAACTAAAGAAAGTGTAACTTAAGGTAGGGAAATGAATGAAGGAAACTGAATTAAAACATTATATACTGTCAAATACTGAAATATAGAAAAGTCTTATGCCAATGCTGCTGTTGAATGTGGAACTTTACCCTAAGAATCACTGCAAAATAGGGTCAGACACAGCCCTCATAGCATCTGCTCTATCTCCAACACAAAGCATTTTCTCATTCCTGAAAGACATTTTTGGAACCTACTCAATGATTCAGTGATGGATTTCCACAATCTGCTAAGAAACTTAGAAATCTTAAAAAAATCTACCTTGTCCATAACCTCTCCTAAACTCTTACATGAAAGTCTTCCTAATTTCTTACCTAAATCACCTGTTGTGTGATTTAGAACTAGTAATATTTGCTCTGTGTACCATAGACAGAGATCAGATTAACCTTTTTCTTTTTGGAGTGGCTTTGAAGTATTTGAAAATAGTTATCATATCCCTCTACTCTCATTCTCCTGTCTTCTGAGGATCAAAGAACTAAAGTGTTTCCCTTGTCATAGATTTCTCTGGATTTCTGAGAAAGCTTTCTGCTTTGTCTTAGATTCTCTGAAATTATTTTACCTCTTCTTGAAGCAAAACACCTCAAAAATGAATTAAGTACTTCAATTTAGTCATTACTGAAGAATAGAAGGAAAAATACACATCTTACTAACTGCACTCCTCTGTATATCCAACATGGTAGTTGTCCTTCTCATGAATGAGTAAACCAGAAAGTAGCCATATGTCTAACTCAGATAAAATATGTTTATCTGCAAAGAATAACTGAAACATATGGTGAAACAGAAACTCTTCCTTTTGCAAACAAAGTATGGTTACAATGTGCAAATAAATTTCATATTCAGATACTTGAAGTGAAACACATCAAGCAGTACTCAACAGGCTTAACTCTCGCCTAGCTTGTGAGCTGCTGTATACTATGGATGCTTTTATTTTTCCAGAATTACTGCTATTGCTGTCTGGTTATTTCTTCCTACCTAAATTCATAAGTTTCCATCCTTTCTTGTTTTATTGTCTCCTACTATTTTGTAACATGATTTCAATTTTTAAGGCTATTTTTTATTATCTGCCATTGCAGCTCCAGCACACCAATTTTCTTTCATTTGTTTACTTATTAAATCAATGTTTAAGGATGTTAATAAAAATCATGACTACTACTGGATACAGGACAGACACATATAGAACTCCACTTGATACAAACCCTTGGTGCTGAACCATTGATAACTACCTCTGGTTTTATTTTCCAGCTACTTTTGTTTTCACCTTAACTTAAATTCATCTTGACCATGTTTCCCTGCTAGCTTATGAGAATGCCATGTGATACAGCATTGAAAGCCATATTAAAATCAAGATATCTAATATTTACTGTTTCTCTATGAGATCTCCTGTCCTCTTAGAGAAAGAAATCAAACTGCTTTGACATCATTTGTTCATGACAGAACTGTTAAGTTACTCATCGGCTTGTTCCCTTCTTCGTTTTTAGAGAAGCAGTTTGACTACATTGTGCTATTTCTCTCCTTCAAAATGAAACAGATTCCACTAGCTGTCCCTTTTGATATTAACTGTATTCAGCAGTTCATTGAGACTGGCTTCTCCAGTGAAAGCTAATTAAAATCTCTGGACTTTCTACTTTTTAGAGAACTAAAATTCTCTTGGTCTTTCTCTTACTTCTCTTGCTGTACCAGAGAGATGTTTCACATTTGCCAAATTGTCCTTCTTTAGTGACATCTCATGTCTTGTGCTTGGGAAAGCTGATAATCTTGAATTGTAAGAAAACCAAGAGCCTATGCTGTTAGTAAGTTAAGGAAGATCCATTCATATTCAAAGGCTTAAAACAGGGACTAAATCCAGGAAGCTAAACTCAGCATGACCCAGCAGTGTGCGCTTGCAGC
>VXBL01002270.1:30205-47746 GCA_013400195.1 Aramus guarauna
GGGTTGGAACTAGATGATCTTTGAGGTCCCTCCCAACCCAAACCATTCTATGATTCCTATGATTCTGAGATAAATGTGCTGTATTAAACTGGTCCCTTGAGGGAAAGGATAGGCAGGGCATGTAAGGATCTCTGTAAGGAGAAGAAATATATTCTACAGTAAAATGTGAAAAGAACTCAAAGGCAGTATTTACTATAGTAAACAAAATAAGGCCATGGCACAAGCTCAAGCACTAGTATCCATCTGTCCATACAATTTAATAGCACAGTCTTGGTCCAGCTTTAGCCTGTTCAAATCAGCACTCTTCGAGAGGGTGCAAGGGAGTGTTTGGGAAGTAGCATGGAACAATTGCTGTTCCCTACAGGCAGTATAGGACAAGACCATACTGTTTTGGAGGAAAGAAAGTTTAATGATATGGATATGGGATGTGTGGTGCCACATGTTCTTGGGGCTACAGAATTGTCCTGGCTCATTTTACATACTGGTAGAGACACAGCCTCTAACTTTTGTCTAATTATTCAGTGGTTTCATTGATTCTGAGTGCTCCAGGTGTTCTGGATTTGTCTGAATTTGTCCCTGGTTTATACAATTGTCTTCTACTTATCTGTTGCCATTTGACCTAGCTTCTGCTTTCTTTGTGCTTACTTCTTATATTTGAGGTCAAACAATAACTTACGATTTATTTGGGCTGTTGCTCTCTGCACTGTATACCCTCTCCATTGGAGGAGTGTGTAGTTAGTATAATAGTACACTGCACTTAAGGTGATACCTGTTTTCCTTTAGTCTTTTCTTAGACTTACCTCCTGTGAAAACTTACAGACTAATTTTCAGAGCTGAAGTGTGCTAATTTGGAACCTGATGGTTTTATTTTGCTGTACTAATTTCATCAAAAGATATCTGAGCAGTCAAAATCTTTCACTATCAATAGTAGTTGATTCTATTTGTTCATCAGAAGCTTTTTCTTAATCTTACTAGTTTAATTGTGTTTACCTGGCCCTCACCACGATAATTGTCTATGTTCTTGTCCTCTTTAGAACTATCCAGAAATTTCAGTATGTTTATCTGCCACTGTTTTACAGACTCCACACCAAGTGTCCAAGCAGACATCACTGAGCCTCTCCTGTATCTATGCATATAGTCAGTACAGACAGTACAATCAGCCTGTTAGGAATTGATATAGCAGAGAATCAGTAGACTAATATGTATTACTATTAAACAATGCAGCTTCTTTGTGAAGGACAAAGGGGAATAAAAAGGAGGTGGTGTTTGCTTGGACACTGGACACAACGCAATCAGCCATATTCATTTGGAGGAAACGATCTGAAGTGTTAAGTTTGAAGTGCATTCTTAGGAAACAAGAATTTTACATGTGAACAACAGTGAAACAGGAGCACATTAGTTTGGAAAGCACCAATAGGTATAAACAAGCTTTCTGAACAGGCAGAAAGGAGGGCAGCCTCAGCATGCAAGAATTAATGAATTCTGTTCATTCAAAATCCAACTTACTGAAAGCTTCCAGCAGCTTGTGATAGAACATGCCCTGAAACTCACTGTAACAGAAAGCTGTGACACAGAGGCTGCAGGCCAGGATGAAAAACAAATAAATTAAAATTAAAATGCAGTGATGTAGGTGCTAAAGAGCAATTGTCTAAATGCAAAAGAGCAAAGAAGGTAAGGATCAGAGACAACTCAAGAAGTCTCTATTGTGGTAAAAAAGCAGGTCTAACTGAGTAATGCAACTAAATCCAGATGGTCTTAAAATATTTTTAGTTGAAAAGATACATAAAAGCACATTATATTTGTATAACAATGTATACAGCTGGAGGATAATTTCCCTAAATAAAAAACAGTTTCATCATAAGCAAGAAACAGCTAGAATAGCAAAAACATGAAAAGCGAAGGACTCTGATCTATATCTTTCAGTTAACCTCTCAATTAATCGTATGTTGCCTGCTTGCAGCATTAACTCTTCAGCACAGAGATTTCTGTCTCTGCATGTCTAAAAAATTCATAAACTACATCAGTAAATTACAATTTCATGTTTTTAAAGTGGCTGTCAAATGCTGGGATGGAATGCTGCAGCTCTTGAATTGGAAAAATTACTATTTTTAAGGTTGTAGTTATTTTCCATTACAGAAATGCCAGAACGACTGGCCTAGAATTGAATTATTTTACAGGAATATTCCCTGTAAGCTGATAGATATCTACATGCTAACTGGTGTTAGTTTAACATTACTTAATATTCACTTTGTTAATGTAAAAATCTTCTAAAATAAGTACTGCCAAAACTCAAAGGTCTTATTTTGTTCCTCAGTCAAGATTTAGCGGAGATTGTGATACAATGCTCAACTACTGAGATGATGAAAGCAAAACATTTCACAATATATCTACTAATATATTAGAAAACATCATGGATAGTTCAAATCATGCACACCCATTAAAATGTAAAAGAACATACACAAAAAATTTAGGTGCCAATTTTTTTCTCTAAACGTGCCAGTAAAAGTAGTCAATCTGATTCATGTTGAAGGTAGCAAATGGAAAATATGAATGTCTTTTTTCCCTTGAACCGGAAGTTATTATAGAATTCAATAGAGATGGCAACAGCATTGAAAAAGTGCACATTAGTGTGATTTAAAACCACGTTACATATTACTCAGATGCTAACAAGATCATTAGAACTTTACAGTCTGAAACTACTACATGTAGTAGTAGTTACATCTATGCTTGTAAATCAGTCTATCCAGGAACCTTCCTTGCCATTGGAACACCATTGCCTATACTGCTAAATTGCTGGAATGTTCTGACACACATTTGGTCCAAGTTATCCATTACTCTTCCAAACAACTGCAGATCTCGATGCAAATTTGGAGCTTGCAGATGGGACCAGTCTCAGCAGGAGGTCTGGATGCAACTACAGTGTTTTGAAGGGCATGGCAATTCAAAAGTATGAACGCAGACTATTTCATGTCAGTTGGCCTCCAAGGTAACTAGGTACATTTAATTTACTTAAAAAGATGCAACTGTAATGACTGCCTGACAGCAAGGAATGCTGAAACTTTTTAATATGCATAGCAAGCCTACTGATATCGTACTTGAAGTATATATAGGAAGGAAGTTATCGTGGCTTCACCAAGGGAAAGTCCTGCCTGACCAACCTAGTGGCCTTCTCTGATGGAGTGATTACATCAGTGGACAAGGGAAGAGCTACAGATGTCATCTCTCTGGACTTCTGGAAGGCCTTCAACATGGTCCCCCACAAAATCCTTCTCTGTAAATTGGAGAGAGATGGATTTGATGGGTGGACTGTTCAGTGGAGGAAGAATTGGTTGGATGGTCACATCCAGAAAGTAGTGGTCAGTGGCTCAATGTGTAGCTCAACGTGACAAGTGGTGTCCCTCAGGGTTCTGTACGGGGACCAGAACTGTTCATTGTATCTTCAACAAAGACACAGACAGTGGCATCGAGTGCATCTGCAGCAAGTCTGCAGACAACACCAAGCTGTGTGGTGCAGTTGACATGCCTGAGGGACAGGATGCCATCCAGAGGCACTTGGGAAAGCTCAAGAAGTGGGCCCATGTGAACCTCATAAGGTTCAACAAGGCCAAGTGCAAGGTCCTGCACATGGTTTGGGGCAAGCCCTGGTATCAATACAGGCTGGGGGATGAAGGCATTGAGAGCAGCCCCATGGAGAAGGACTTGGGGGCACTGGTGGATGAGAAGCTGGACATGAGCCGGCAATGTGTGCTCAGAGCCCAGAAAGCCAACAGTACCCTGAGGTCATCAAAAGAAGTGTGACCAGCAGGTTGCAGGAGGTGATTCTGTCCCTCTACTCTGCTCTTGTGAGACCCCACCTGGAGTACTGCATCCAGCTCTGGGCTGGACAAGAAGGACATGGAGCTGTTGGAGTAAGTCCAGAGGAGGCCATGATCAGTGGGCTGGAGCACCTCTTCTGTGTGGACAGGCTGAGAGTTGGGGTTGTTCAGCCTGGAGAAGAGAAGGCTCCGGGGAGACCTTATTGCAGCCTTCCATTACCTGAAGTGGCCTACAGGAAAGCTGGAGAGGGACTGTTTACAAGAGCATGGAGTGATAGGACAAAGGGTAACAGCCGTAAGCTGAAGGAGGGTAGATTTAGAATGGGTATTAGGAAAGAATTCTTCCCTGTGAGGGTGGTGAGGCAGTGGAACAGGTTGCCCAGAGAGGTGGTGGATGCCCCATCCCTGGAAGTGTTCAAGGCCAGGTTGGATGGGGCTTTGGGCAACCTGGTCTAGTGGAGGGTGTCTCTGCCCATGGCAGGGGGTTGGAACTAGATGACCTATAAAGGTCCCTTCCAACCCAAACCATTCTATACATACATCAAACATCATACATCAAAGCTGCAAATGGTAATAAAGTATGATAATCTATAGGAGATGAAACTTTACTGCCAGTTGTTTTACATATTTGAGCAATGTAACCTTCCTAGCTGTCCAAATGTTTATTTAAAACAATTATAGAGGGTAGCAGAAAAAAGGGTGTGAATTTTAAGAGTGTCTGTGTTTGGTTTTGGTTGTGTTCCTCCCCTGCCCCCCATAAGCTAAAGCAAAGTATTTTCAGTTCTAAAGCTGCAGAGATGGGGGTGCAGAGGAGGGGACTATTCCTTGAGCATAATGTTCACTACTGCTATTTACCATATTTTCTGCATGCTAAAGGAATGGATTAAGGGAATACTCTCAGAGTATAAAGTACTCTAATACTGTTTAACTAATAATCTGATTACAGAATAAACTGTGCACTGCTCAAGTAGCACACAGTGAATATATATGCATCAAAACATGCACATACACATGTATAATCATAAGAAAAAGTTTGCATCACAGTACTTCTGATGTCATTTACAATTTTAGGATCATTGTCTGCCTAATCTATTACTAGTACATCCCTTTTACCCCCTAAAAATTCTTTGTTTCTGGCAAATATACTACACTGTTCAGTGGATAAAGAAAAGCAACACTCTGATTAATCCCATCTAATTTTAGTCATGTAATATAGACATATAGATTATAAACATACATTTTTCAACAGTAAAGTGGGCAAAATATTAAAAGGAGCTGAGCCATCCTCAGCGTCCATTACAATCAATCCAAGCATCAAAACTATGTTCTAGGAAAGACTCAATTATTTAAATTTATTTAAAGAAAATCTGATTAATTTCTTTAAGAAAAACATACTTCCCTGAATAGCCTACTTATTAAGTATGCACCCTGCTAGGGTATTAAATAAAATAACAGGAATGGCTGTGGCAAATGCCAAATGTATAATACATGCAAAGGTGTTGGTCAGCCTATTAACAGCTGCAGTGTTGATGTAAAAGCTAACTGGTCTTCTTTACCTACATCATTGTGTCTCTAAGAGCTGAATTTTATGGTATTTTGTAAAGGACAAAAGGTTTGGGATTGGATTTTGTTTTGGTTCTTTGTGAATTATTGAGGAATTCAGAAGTTCTTTTCTTCCAGTTTAATATTAAAGGTAAAATTGCAGGCAGTGTCAAATGATACTTGGAAATTATGATAGGACAGGAGACAAGGCAATTAAAGTCAGGGAATTGAAAGAAATTTTGTTTGCCTTTTGACATTAGGAGAGCTGACATTTGTTAAAGAATCCCAGCCCCATATATTAGCTGATGTATGCGAGACAATGTGTGATTTAACACGTATTAACTAATTAAGATAAACACCAGGGAGCTTTGGCTTCAATAAGATTACTTAAAAGCTTAAAGTCTTTCTCAGTGGAGTCAAAACTTTCAATAAAGCCATCTTTGTTTGGATAACACCCCTCCCCCAATCCAAACAGAACATAAATAGCTGCCTGAGACTGATTGAAAGTTTTAGCAAAGTAACTTCTTATTTCAGAATTAGAAAAATGCCTTCAAAATTACTAATGCAGAGTCTAACCCAGATTGTGTATTAGAAATCTTAACTGTTTTAGCTGGTTGAAATAGAAAAGCATGTAGAAAGATTAAAGATCAAAGATGGTGAGATATGTTCAACCTAAAAGCCAAATAAAGAAATAAAAAGGGAAGTTTTGATTTTGACTACTTCTTAATTTGTAGTCTATTTTTATATTTTTCAGTGTTCAATTTTTCATAAAATTCAAATACCTTAGTATAGCCAAAATAAGAATAATCATGCACATTAAATATACAGCACTCTCAAAAGAAAAAGAATAACAAAATCAAAAAATGAGTTGTATATGAATATGGAAATTGGAGGAAGTTAGGTGACAGTTTCTACCTCAGTGAACAATTGTCACTAAGAGACAGTAAATTATAGAAAATTCAGTCCAAAGCAAAAGCTGGTTTTGCTACTTGGGCTGTTGGAGGCCAAATAGCTGGCTATTAGTAAAAGTAACCTAAACTGCACCCAAAATGTAAGAAGACAATGAGTAGCTGCCACAGTGATTTGTCTTCTTAAACAAGATTGAAGGAGATAAAGAAAATAGCATAATATCTCAGAGAAGTAAAACAACTGCTGAATTAAGTGAAAACATGACAAACAAGCAACAGGGAAAATTACAGCAAGTGACCAGGACAACAAACCTGTGAACACTCAGAACAAAGAAAAGCTGAGTACTCCTGAGTTACATCATTTCAAGTTCTACAGACTCCCAGGACATTCAAAGAACAGATGTAAGATCTCCTTGACAGGGATTATACATCACTGGTGAGTTTTGCATAGCTATATACGCAGCCAGTAAATGTTATGGACAGTCTTTAGGTCACTGGCAACTACCCAATCCCCAGGGTGACAGTTTGGACAATGGATTTGACATCCATGGGTGGGTTCAAAGTTTAAGTGAACCAAAGTAAGATTTTTGGATTGAAAAACTGTGACCTTCCAGCTCTTACTAATCTCAAAACTCCTATTTAATGGAGCCTATAACACAATTCCGTATGGTTAATATGTTACATCTTTCAAAAATAACCCACTTTGCCTAGGAAGGAATGACCCAGAAACACCAATTTACATGAATTCTTACTTCAGAACTTTCTGTACACAATAGTTTTCATTCACGCTTGATTAGAAGAAATGCTTTTTTGAAAAAGGAAATTGAGTTACTGAAAAAAAAGACAGCTACTATCATCCAACCTTTCTCAGACATTAATAAGTCATTAGCAGTTATTAATAATATCTCAAGAGCATCATGATACATGCAATCATCTTCTCTTCAACATACACAGGAGCCTGGATTTTAATTCCAATCAATCATGAAACTATTTAATTAAAATTACATGTTGAACTCTTCAGTTTTGCTTTAACTCAAAGGCCCTTCCTACCTACTTAATTTTCCACATGACGAACTTACTTCTCTGAGCACAACTTTGTAAGAATATGTATACTCCCTACATACTAGACCATGCACCTCTCCTGCTGCTTTTTACCCTCCCTTACAACTGTTATTTGAGTCCACTGGGCAATCTCACTCCTTGCCAGCAGTGCAAGTGGATTTAAATCACAGGATATGCATGAGAGTCAGCAGCTCTAATGGGTAAGCTCTTCCGGCACTTTCATTTTTCTATCATGCCAGAAAGATGAAGACAGGTTGGTGTTTTCTGTAAAGCCTGTTTTGCAGAAAATGCTTGTGGCAGAGGCCCCTGGGCTACTGTATATCAATTTAATTTTAAGTCATCGTATTTTTCAGCATCGCTATGCAGACAGGTAAGGTGCAGCTTGTCCAGGTTTTCTACAACCTCTGTCAAAACAGGAACTTTTGTTGACAACTTTTCAATTTTTGAGCAGACAGGCTCAAATGACTGGTACAGCTAATAGGAGTATAATGGTATGACTCAGTAATCAGTCAGACTATGAGTCTAAAGTATGAGACCATCAAAACCGTGGGTATAAAAGGACTAAGAGCAAAAAAGCAAGCCTTGGGATGGAAAAATCTTAAGGACAGAAAAGGCTGGGAGGATGTGATGTTCAAATACCTGCTTCCACCAATCCTCATTTTAGCTGTTGCACGTACAATAGCCCTGCAATCCATGATGAGAGAAATAGAGTGGAAAATCTCTTCTCTGCATTCATAACTACAGTCTCTGCACAACAAAGATGTGAGGGCAGAAAGGATTCTCAGCAGGAATATAACCTGTCACAGCAGATGTCAACCACCTCTTTAATACTCTTGCATATATTTCTGATTATGCAAAGAAATTAACACTGTATCCATGAATCTCTTTAAATGCTTCATTTCTGTATGTTGTTTGATTCCAAAACCAAAGTATACTTATTCTCGGGGGGCGGGGGGGCGGGAATCAATCAAAAAGAGTTTAAATGAAGTGGAGTTGGNTTTTCCATGAATTAAGTAACATACATGCAGTTTCTGGGTAGATAAGAAATGGAATCAAGTGTAACACCTCAAACTCACTAGTATCATTGCTACCAAATTTCCTGTTTGAGTCACATAGCAAGATCACTACTAAATCCATAAACTACAGTGCAAAAGGCTATAGCAAAATGAACAACATTATTTTTTCTTTTTTTTTCCAGACCAAAACCTCAGCTAGTTCAAAAATTTGTAACTGTAAAAACCACATTGTTTTTGTGCAATTACCATCAATAGGGCCCAGAGGTAATACCAGAAATAAAAGACATATATGTCGTCTTTGATATCTAAAGGTAATTTTGTAGAACTATTTCATTACATGTAGTCACTATTACCTAGTGACCTAATAGTATTCTCTATTTTGCTGCCACAGCAGTGAGGCTGCAATTAGAAATTATAAATGTACAACTTTAAGCAAATCAGATGCACTAAAAAAGCTTGCTGAGCCAAAAGCTATGCGAAGACCTAACACCAAATGCAAATCCTGTATTTTCCACCAAATGCAGGAAAAAAGTATTACTTTGCAATGGAAATAAACATTTCTGAATTACTGTTAACCTACGGAAGTCATGCCAAAGAAGAAACAGCTGGACTAATATATAAAAGAATACCTTCACATTTAAGGATTTCATTGAGGAAGGACTTTTCCATGTCAACTGAGCAGTGTGTGGGAAAGAACTGTTTTCATTTTACCATGGTTGTGATCAGAAATATTTATTTCTTTGTTGACATTTACAGAGTTTAATATGCAAACATAAAAATCCTCCAAAAAAAGAAATGGAAACAGTTTTACAATCATATCCTTTCAGAAACAAAATGCACTGTAAGTCATCATAATCACGGGAAAATTTTTTTCCATCAGTTCTTAGTTATCTCTTACAGTTTTTGTAATTTTAGTCATCAGCTTGGAGTCTGAAATCTCCTACTTATCCATAAAATACATAAAAAGCTGGCACCATTGAGGAAAGATCTTCTACCTCTGCTTTTTCTTGAAGGGACGAAATAATTTGGGAAGAAATACCTGAGAATAAATTAAAATAATGTGCTTAATAAAATACTATAGGCCCATCCAGATGATGAATAAGCATAATAAATGGTTCTATTGTGTTTCCATAATCTTTGCAATTTTGTAATATTTCCATAAGAATTTTTAGAAATACTTTGGGAAGAGATTAAGAAGTCCTTGTAACTGCAGCAATGTAAGGCACAGTGATTTTACCTTAGACCTAAAAATTCTACGTGTAGAATAATATCACCATATATTATGCTTTATTCAATAGGAAAAAAATATATTTTCCTTTAACTCTTTTTAAACCTATTAGGGATAGTTAGGTTTTGTCTGTAGTTCCACATCTATTAATTCATTTCTCATAGGTGTCTTTAGCCAGTTTACAGCAAAATGTACTGAGAGATGAACAAAAGCAAATGCACAAGATCATTCTTAATTATAGTTAATTTTTCACTATGTTGACATAACTGAACACTACTGAATTAAATTCACACCATTGATAAAGCTCAATATCAACATAAATATTATTATTCCAGGTATATCTTGTCAGTGTCCTTTAATCTTAAGACCTAATTAGAATTAATTTAAATTACTTAAAAACAGGGGATGTAAGTGTAGTCATTTAAAATTAATATAGAATGTCATGAATCACACCTGAAATAAGAATAAGGAACTAAAAATAATGGAAAAACGAACTTCAATGATTCTCTTTAGTGAAGAGCAGCTGTATTAAATCTGGAGATGACAGGTCACTTTATAAGTGGAACAAATGAGCACTTTGCCAGTGCTGAAAGAGAGAGGTCTTGCTTCCTCGCTTTTCCCCTGTTCCTCTTGCTTTTGATTCAGTTCCTTGCATCCCACCCTCAGTAACAGTTTCTCCATCCTGCCTCACTGTCCAGGATACAACATCCATATGATCTCAAGATTAAAGATTTAATGAGCTAAACCGCTTCTGGTTTCCCCAGGCTAGTTTGCAGACATTTTAGTGAGCTGGCTGTGCTCATGTGCAAGGTAAGCAACATACATTTATGGCCAGAACTGGGGAAAGAGAAACAAGATACACGATTTCCCATTCTGCCCTGGAGAGTTGTTATTGTGTCTACATCTATTTCATGCAACCACGTCTTATTAGTATATTTGAAAGTGGGAATATACTGTTAATTCATTAACTTGCAGCCTGTATCAAAGTTTCAGGATTTATTAGTATCTGTGGGGAAAGAGAAATTAAGGCGAAAGATTTTCTGCTCAATAAATGTAAAAAAGGTAAATTTGAAGATTTACAGAAATCTGTAGTTGGAAGAAGCAATCGTGAAAGTATGACAGGCAACTAGAGGACACCAAAACAGAGTCAATTCTGTCAAGTGATTGCAACTTTCCCATCTTGGAACAAAGAAGTAATGGTCCCCCTTTAATGAGTTTGACTGAGCTGAACTTTGAGTAGATTGTATGCTCCCTAAAAGAGCATACTTTCAGAATGACAAATCAGGATTCACTTCACTTCGCTTAATGGGATGCCGATAGCTGAGCTTGTAGATGAGTTATATAGGAGTCCCTATATGGTCAATAGAGAGAAACAGGCTCATGTGCCTTGTCTTACCTGTTTTAGATAAAGGATAAGACAAATTTCTCCGAGACGTGCCTATTTCTTCACTGACTATGAACAGGCAGTCTATGCAGGCTGTTGTAAGTATCCACACTTGGTCAGAAGAATTGCAGTCACAGTAACAAGTGGGATGGAGTTGAAAGACAAACAGCAAAAAATCAGAAAAAAAAAAATATAGTAACTAAGCCTCATCATCACAGACAATTGCAAACACCCTCTAGGGGCATATCTTTGGAGACTGAGGATTTCACCCATGTCCAAGTATGATACCCAGCCTTTTTTCACTCTTTCCATATTCATACTTATGTGGCTCTCCACTTAAACTTTGGAATTCTGATCTGCTTGCTTCCCTTTAGTTTTTGTATTTGCTTTTCTTTTTAATCTTACAGCAAACAAATATGGGGTAATTTTCTCTTAGACATGCTCAATTTTAAGATAGTAATATCACACAGTTTATATTGTAGTGGTGGAAGTGAAGGGCAAGTAAAGAAGTTAAGAGTAAAAGAAAATACCCGAATTGTTTTGTAGATATGAGAAAATTCAGTTTATTGTTCAGTTAACAATAAAGTCCTATTTAAACAGAGTATGGTAACTCAAAAAATACTATCAAATGTATGAAAACACAAGTGCAAAAAATTTAAGCTGCAAAATGGGGGAAACAGAATGGCTGGTTTTAAATTAGTTTAATAACATTGTACACATATTAAAACATGGTGGAAGAAAAATACAGTTGGGAACAAAAGAACTGTCACAAAGATCATGCATATTGTTACTGTATGCTTGAGAAAAGATAAAAAAATGGAATGCCACCTTTGGTCACTTAAACTTCAAAACTGCATAATGGACAAAATTATATTAATAAGGAACTAATCTGTTACTGTGTCCACCATGTTCTTCATTTCATGGGGGAAAAAAAAAATCTACCAATCTAGGGTTTAATTAAAAAAAAAAAAAGAAATTATTTTAAAATGCATGGCCTTGTTAAAAAGAAATAGAAAAGGAACTTTTATATCTTATCTGCTTGTAAGTACCATAAAGACCTTTCAGTGGCACCATGAGAGAGTTTCAGAAAAAAATAAGAGGAGCTTTCCTTACAGGGGATATATTGAAAAAATCTGTGTCAAATATATGTGACAGTAGAAGATTTGGAACAGAATGACAAAATGAACCGTTGCAAATTGCCCAAACTAATTGAAAAGTACTCACTAGTTTTGAAGGAACACACCTCCAAGTCACTAAACTATGAGTGTAAATGTGCAACCTGTCTTAATTCCAGTGTTTTCCAAAGCAAGTTACTAGTGTACGTGCCTGGGTCCCCCTCCTTTTGCCCTAAACGTAAGCGAAGTACTAGATCTGTTTCCCAGTAATTTGCAGTCTGACAATACTGCAAATGAATTCAGTTCACTGTGGGAAAAGTTGCAGAATAGAACTTGCACAGCAACCAAACATAAGTGCAAACAGACAATTTTAATAAAATAATTATTCTTGCAGTATCTTAGAAAAATAAATCATATAAAAAAGAAACACACAGAATCAATAGCATCCTGAGATTTAGTTATCCCATTCTCTCAAAGCTATTGCTTGTGCTACTGGTTCAGGCTGAATTAATATTGTGCATCTTACTTAACTATTACAATCAATTTAATAGCATTGTATCTCTTTTTTGCATCAATACCAAGATTTGAATTGTATCACCCATCATTAGATTTCCAAGAGCTTAGACAGTTTCACAAGTAACATATGTAATGCATAGGACGAAACATAAGGAAGTGAAGAGAGATAAGGAATATATACAAGAATGAAATTAAGTAGACATAAGATAAGATACAGGTGGGAACAAAAGAACTGTCACAAAGATCATGCATATTGTTACTGTATGCTTGAGAAAAGATAAAAAAATGGAATGCCACCTTTGGTCACTTAAACTTCAAAACTGCACAATGGGCAATATTCTATGTCACAAAAATGGAAAAGTTGAAAATACAAATATTTTTTAATTGAGCAAAAGAATGCGAAAAATATGATAAATGCACTTGGACAAAGAATACAGAATTATTCTTTCAAGAAGCCAATAATAAGTCACAATAACAAATACTAAATTTTTAACAAAAGATTACTTTATTAAATATACCTGGTTTTCATATCTGAGGAAGCAGAATATTTTCCATTTAAATATCTTCCAAAAATAGACATGCTTTTTGTAAGTTCTTTTTTTAAACCCAACAGAATAGTTTAGCTGCACTGACTCAGAAGTGACTTATGCTAATTTCAAACAGTTAAAACAGTCCAGACCAAGAACTTTAAACTGTCTTCTAATAACGCTCCCAGATAGAAAAAAAGCAATGAAAGTCAGTCAATATACCAAAGGGGTAAACCTTGAACACAACCGCTCATTCTACACTCAATGATCCCAGTATACTCATTCTTCCCTTAATAGCAGAGGTTTTAATTATATCCTCTGAAGACCCACGGAGTTATTCAAAAGCAGGACCACAAACCAGAAATCTTTCCAATTTCTTTTCTTCAGTTAAAATAAAATTCACTCTGATTTTAAAGAATGTTCAGTACAAATGGGTTATATATTATTAGACTCCATAAGAACTGCAAATTACCACTAAAGAATCCAATTATAAAAGGTAAACAAATCAGTATGATCCGTAATTGGTTCATGCTTAAAGAAAAAAAATCACCAAAGCCCAGTGAAGAGATTTTATGGGGACACAGTAACCATCAAAGAGTCCTAAGAACAAGAATCATTCTTAAATAATGTAAGTTGGACTAGATGATCATGGTAGCTCCCTTCCAACTGAACTATTCTACTCTATTCTACTAAAGAATTACAGATCTTGAAAACCAATGTTGCCTATGGATTGGCAAAGATTTGCAGCCCAACATGGGATTAATATCCTACCCATTCCTTTCACTAAGGTAACACACAGGATAAACTTACTACAGACACTGCAATAAGAAGAAAATCTAGAGATCAATGAAAAGGAATTTTTAGCTTGAATAAAATAATCAAAGACATTGACACTCCTGTGTTGGCAGGATACAAGCAGAGTTGAACACTACTATTAAAAAATATATGTATATATAACTATATCATTACATGGACCAGAATACTTATTTTAAAAATCCCTGCAGAACTGGTTTCTGTAGTTTCCAGAATGCCAGTGAAGTGATGGGCTATTTGAACAGAACCTTGTTAAGAAATGTGATGCAGCAGAGTCATGTAGATATGCAAACTATATTAAAGGTTTATGTGAAGCTCACATTGTCAGCAAAACAGGAACCTCTTGTCTAATACCTGTTATTCCTGCAGACCTAATACCTGTTCTAACCAGTGAAGGTCACTGTCCTAGCCAAAACTGAAGTCTGATATTTGAAAGGATTTCTAGGACAAGCATACATCAAAGTTGCAGAAGTAAGGCAAGTAAGTATTGCTTGTGTCCTGACATCTGGACCCAGATATCTGCCGTAAGGCAATTCAGAAGACTCCTGGAGTACATTGAGGGTTAACTTCTTAAGCCAGGTAACAGACAGCCCAGCCAGAGAGGATGCAATACTGGACCTGTTGGTTACCAATGCAAGTGAGCTAATTGGTGATGTCAAGATTGGAGGCAGCCTGGGCTGCAGTGATCATGCACTGGTGGAATTGGCAGTCCTGAGGGATATGGGGTCAGGCGAAGAGTAAAGTCAGAACCCAGAATTTTAGGAAAGCAAACTTCCAGCTGTTGAAGGAGTTAGTCAGTAGGACCCCCTGGGAAACAGTCCTTAGGGACAAGGGAGCAGAACAGAGCTGGCAGATCTTTAAGGATGCTTTCCATAGAGCGCAAGACCTCTCAATTCCCAGGTGTAAGAAATCAGGAAAGGAAGGCAACAGAACAGCATGTCAAGACCTGCTGGTCAAACTAAAGGCAGGGACAGGTATCCTGGGAAGAGTATAGGGACACTGCCCCGTTGTGTAGGGATGGGGTCAGGAAGGCCAAGTCATGGCTGAAGCTGAACTGGGCAAGGGAGGCAAAGAATAATAAGAAGGGCTTCTGTAGCTATGTCAGCCAGGAAAGGAAGGTCAAAGAAAGTGTACCCTATCTGATGAACATGACTGGCAAACTGATAACAACAGACAAGGAGAAAGCTGTGACTCAACAACTCTTTTCCTCAGTCTTTACTGCCAACCTCTCTTCCCACACCTCTTGAGTGGATGGACCGCAAGATGAGGACTGGGCGAGCAAAGTCCCTCCCACTGTAAGAGAAGATCAGGTTCGTGACCACCTGAGGAACGGAACATACATAAGCCTATGGGACCTGATGAGATGCATCTCAGAGACCTGAGGGCGTTGGCTGATGTAGTTGCCAAGCCTCTCTTCATGACATTGGAAAAGTCATGGCAGTCAGGTGAAGCCCCCAGCAACTGGAAAAAGGGAATCATTGCACCTGTTTTTAAAAAGAGTAGAAAGGAGGACCCTGGGAACTACTGACCTGTCAACCTCCACTCTGTGCCTAGGAAGATCATGGAATAGATCCTCTGAGAAGCTATGCTAGGGCATGTGGAGAACAGGGAGGTGATTCGAGACAGCCAGCATGGCTCCACCAAGGGAAAGTCCTGCCTGATCAACCTAGTGGCCTTCTCTGATGGAGTGATTACATCAGTGGACAAGGGAAGAGCTACAGATGTCATCTCTCTGGACTTCTGGAAGGCCTTCAACATGATCCCCCACAAAATCCTTCTCTGTAAATTGGAGAGAGATNGCTGCACCACAAGAAGTGTGACCAGCAGGTCGAGGGAGGTGATTCAGTTCCTCTACTCTGCTCTTGTGAGACCCCACCTGCATCCAACTCTAGGGTCCTCAAGCACACAGGGACAGACTTTTTAGAAGGGCCTTTAGCAAAACAACAAGGGATAATGGTTTTAAACTAAAAGACCATAGGTTCAGACCAGATAGAAGGAAGAAATTTTTTTACAGTAAGGGTGGTGAAACACTGGAAGAGGTTGCCCAGGAAAGTGGTACCTGCCCTGTCCCTGGAAACATTCAAGGTCAGGCTGGACCACAGTCTGAGCAACCTGATCTAGCTGAATATGTCCCTGCTCATTGCAGGGGGGTTGGACTAGATGACCTTTAAAGGTCCCTTCCAACCCAAAGTATTCTGTGATTCTCTGATTCTATGGCTGCTTGCATCTAGTATGGTGTAAAATATGCAAGTAATTAGTTTTCTTCTGTTGGGTTCAGCTGAAGCTTGCATATAACCGTATTTTTAGATTTAAGTGATGAGTAAGTGGAAAATTCCTGGAAAAAGTTCAAGAGGAACATTAACCTGCAGTTAATGAATGTGCCCCACTAAGCAATGTGGGACCTATTAAAAAACAATCATTACTGCAGGCTAAGGAATTCAACATTGCTTAAGAAGGAAGCTGCAGTCCAGGGAATCCACCCTGAACACTCAAGAATAGACCAGCCACCTGACTAAAAGGACCACTAGATGAAAGAATCTCTGTTTGCCTAACTGTGATTCTGGTTGTCCAGACACCACACTGCTCTGTTAAATACCCTATCTGCTTTTACAGATAGGGAGTTTGTAACCTAGTCTCTTAAAATTTGAAAGATGCATACTAAAAGAAAAAAAAAGGGTGGGTGGGTGTGTGTGTGTCAGAAAATAACACATTCTATCTTCATATCTCAAGCAGAGAGGATGATACTTGGGGAACTAAATGACTAAGTGAGCTAACAGCAAGAACCTCTAATCCTACCTCCACAATCTCCAGTGTATGAATATGCAAGTTTTCTGTGTTTTGTATCTGAGCTCTGGTCTACAACCAAGAGAACATGGACAGACTTCATGTCCACTCTAAAAATCACATTAGCAAATACAATTCCCTTGATAACTACAAACCTAGTGGACATGGAAGGAAAAAACCCAAACTACTTGTACATATACTGGAGATACAATCAAGTGCAGCTACTAAGAAAGAAACCTACTAAGACAGAAACCCCTCTTCTCAATAGCCAAAGTTGCTCAAAAGCTTAAGCAAAAACAAGGCATAAGAATCAGAATAGAAGAGAATGTTATTAGTGTGTTCATATGGACTACAGAAATCAAAGACATATCTATACTAGTAATACTGATTTCAGTTCAAAGAACTAAATATCAAAAAAGAATCCCAGAATCCCAGAACTCCAGAATGGTAGGGATTGGAAGGGACCTCTGGTGATCACCTAGTCCCACACTCCCTGCTAAAGCAGGATCACCTATAGCAGGTTGCACATGATTGCACCCAGGCGGGTTTTGAATATCTCCAGAGAAGGAGACTCCACAGCCTCTCTGGGCAGCCTGTTCCAGTGCTGTCACCCTCAGAGTGAAGAAGTTTTTCCTCAAGTTCAGGAGGAACTTCCAGCGTTCCAGTTTGTGCCCATTGCCCCTTGTCCTGTCACTGGGCACCACTGAAAAGAGTCTGGCCCTATCCTTGAGGCACCCACCCTTTAGATATTTATAAGTATTGATCAGATCCCCTCTCAGTCTTCTCTTCTCCAGGCTAAACAGCCCCAGCTCTCTCAGCCTTTCCTCATAC
>VXBL01002270.1:47947-69291 GCA_013400195.1 Aramus guarauna
TAACCCACTCTTCCTAAGCTTGCCTATGAGAGACGGTGTCAAAAGCCTTGTTGAAGTCAAAGTAGACAACATCCACTGCTCTCCCTTTATCCACCCAGCTGGTCATGCCATCACAGAAAGCTATCAGATTGGTCAGGCATGATTTCCTGCTGGTGAATCCGTGTTGACCACTCCCAATAACCTTCTTCTCCTCCACATTCTTACTGATGATCCCCAGAACACGCTGTTCCAAAGAAAACAGGAAGAATACAAAAATAGCAGAAGTTCAGACAGGAATTTTAAATATGTTAAAAATGTAACAGGAGGTATAGAAAAAACTACCATACAAAAGGGACAAAAAAATGCCGGACTCTGTAATTTAGAAAGGAGATGATGATGCAGGCAAATAAAACAACAAATAATACAATGAAAATCCTACTCTCAAACCAAAAAACGTTAAATAGAAAATTGACAAAAAAAAGTGCTTAAAACTCCCTTTTTCTCAAGGGAAAAGTTCTTGTTCTTGTCTTGTTTACCATCAGGAGCTCTTCAGATAACACATAGGTCTCTTATAACTGTTACCTAATAAACTGTGTATCAGAAAATGTAATTAGCATCAATCAATATCCCCAAAGCCTCTTCCTTCTTATGATATATGCAAGGTTCTCACTACACTCGTAACAGACACAGTTGTATCCTCTCCCTGAAACTGTATCCTGAATTTTACCCAATTTCTCCATTCTTGTTCAGGCAGTATCCATCAAATACTGACTATTCAGAAGACACCGTCAGCTACTTGTGTCATTGTCAATCTCTGGGACTCTGTCCTTCCTCTTCCTTTTATTACTCTTACTTACTGTTCTCCTTTACCCAGAAGTTTTTACCTTTCCTTCATTTTCTCCATCCAACCCAACAGAGCACAGTCTTTGCATACAAATCAAGCCTCACAAGCAGTGATTGGGGGAACCTAATAGGAAATTTTCTTCATTAAGATGATTGTTCTGTAAATGCAACAGACTCTTGCCTTTTTCTCTGAAGAACAGGTTATCAACTCAAATCATAGGCTGAATATCAGAAAAATGAAAAACAGATTTGATCCAGTATAGCAATTTGTGTGTTCTTGTGTGTGAAAGGACTTAAATACTGCCTAAGGAAGCACAACACTTTTGCATTAGCAACTATGTGCCTCAGTATAAATCCTAAAGAAATAGACCTGGTAATCAAAATGATCATCTGTGTGTTTTTCCCAGCCAACCTGAAGGTCTGTTAAAAAGATGAACATTATTACTTCCAAAAGAATGGGAAGCATCACCAATATTTACTCAGGTTTTATCAAGACTGCAGACTTTAAATGGAGACACCAAAGAATGTTAGCAAATCAGTTGAGCCTGTTTTCTCAGTTTTTCTATCAATAATTTTTTGGCCTTCGTTCTATAACTTCTACAACATTAAACTGAAATACTGGCACTTTAAATAAAAGTAACAATGGAAAATATGCATGTTGTGCATTGTTTCAATAAATATTCTGGAAAAGTGCTTAACACTTATCAAGAGATCAAAAAACCCAACAGGCATTGAGCCCTCCCTAAAGGCCCTTTCTTGAGGTGTTTGACACTGAAAGAGATAATGATGTAGTAAGTTGTGCATTGCTGGCAAGTATTACACAGCTTCCAGAAGTTACTAAGCCACACTACCTTGATTCTGAAATGAAACACAGAAGACAGCTGTGAAAGCCACTCTTCCCTTTCCTCCAGTGCAGAGCTACTGCTTTACAGTTCTGTACCTCTGCAGCAGCCGCCTTGCTCTCTGAGCTAAGGAGAATGCATTCAGCTACTACTCACTACTTGAAAGCTATTTGCTGTCTCCTGGAAGAGGCAGTGAGCCACAGGGGAGCATTTTTAAGCACAGTCCAGCTTGTGGGCTGCTTGTTGGATCACAGTAAGCCTCAGTGAAATTATCTTAAATATGATTAACTACTACTGCTGCCAAACAATTTGAATTTAGCAAGGATATGGATTGAAACGTATTGATAACAGTCTTACAATTGAAATTTTGGGTTCGTTCTCCATCTAAGTTTAGACTGGGTTCTAAACTGAAAATCAGTATGTAAACTATTCACACTTACGCAAAAAACACACTTACAGTGAATTGATCTTTTAAAATATCTGTAAATCTTAAAGCCTACTGCTGGCTATTTTTCTATTTGATTATTTTTGTATAGAAAAGACTGTAAGTACTAAACAAGGAAACAAAAATTTAAAAAAATGCAGTCAAGTATGCAGAAGAACAAAATAAGGATTATCTGTTACTACCTTTTATTGCAGTGGTACAAAGATACACACTACAAGTGTCTTTAGTTGTCTTGCACACAGATAACTACTTTGGCTGACAGTCTTTGACTTAAAACTGATGGGTGACAGCATATTGCTATATGTTATTTATTTTAAGAATGTACTCACCAAAAATTTGGATTTCATAACCTGAAAAAGGGTGCTCAAGATTGAATGTTTCACCCATCAACACCTGGTCAGAAAATAATTTATGGGTACTAAGTTAACCTCATGAGAAACTTACTTTTAAATGTGTAAATCAGATCAGAAATCTAAAGGTAAGTTAGGAAAAATAAAGCATCTGAGGTACACAATTGTATGTATGTTTTACGAACCACACTGAAAATATTAAAAATTACCATACATTGCAAAAGTAATACAGTACAGTTTATTCCTTAAACACATAATTTCTTAATAACAATGAAATTAATGCACCATAATCTAAGGGTATACAATTCACATGGAAAAGATTTGAGAAGACCATATGAATAAATTAATTTGACTTGCTCATATTACATATTTATTTTAGTTAAAACTACAGTTGTCTGTTCAGCCCTTTGGCAATCATAGCCTAAACACTGGAGCTCTTCCACAGTCTCATTTTTCCCGGGGTTTTAAAGTCAATGTTAAATATATGCCAAATGTGAACATTTTGAATTGATAAAACTGTTCTTCCATTTTACAGCACTATAAAACATTGCAAATAGCTACATAAGATGAAAGACAAAGAAGAATTAGACATGAATACTGTAGGTCTAATTCTGATTTCTTCCATACTGATATTACTGAATTAATCTGATTTCACAGTAATATGTTTCCAATGACCACTCCTGAATTCATGTCTAAATTTGATCAAATATATTAAATCTCCTTGGTACAAGGCACTTAGAATAGATGGAGCAAAGTTACACCAATAATTTAAAATGGAATGAGAAAATCATGTTTTCCAGCATTTCACGTGGAAGAAAAGATATCTATTACATAAGTTGGAGGATGTGGACACATGGTTTTGGGGCATGAACAGATGGCCTGCTGTAAATCTACAGCACCAGAAATATCTTAGACTTGTTATGCACACATAGATCCACTGCACAGCACACGCGCAGGAGGCATGACATGTCCTGGATGTGTCTAACTCACTCCATAAGCAGGGAAAGCCTGATCTGCCTATTTGTCCACAAATAACCCAACTGGAGATGCTGCTGCTGCTCTGCCTGTTGTTCAGGATTGCAGGTTATCCCAGAAAGTGGCAGGGAAGTAGATAACTTGCAGTAATTTACTGGCACGCTATTAAAGCAGTTAATTGGTTTAAAGAAAAAAAGTTGCTCCCTAAATTAGTGATAACTGGTCACACTAATTCATATTAGTAAGCTCTAGATTAAAAATTAAATTTAATTCACACCAAACTCCTTATAGAAGACAGACTATTTATCAAAAGCATACATTTTAGTGATAGAAAAAGAAAAAAGAAAGCGTTAAATGCACTCTCATTTCTAACTTTTCTATTGTGCATTTTACATAGTTAAGAAGCCTTGACATCATATTCAGCTCACAGGACTGCCAAGTCTTCCCTGTCCTCTTTGCTTCATTTCTTCTCCTGATGTTCTGATAGAAAATCTTATCAGGAGAGTGGCAACTCTCAGAAATGAAGCAATGAAATCAGGTGAATTTCAAGTTTTCTATAATGGCCTTAAATGCGCTGCAAAATGTCTGAACTTCTCTCTTTAATAGCTAATACCTTACACACAGAATTTTTCTGTAACATAGTTGAAATGGTAAAAAAAAAATCCAGCAAAATCTGGAAATAATAAAATATTTTAAATAGTCAGAAACAAAAAAAGAAAGAAATGTAAAAACACTGAAAAAAAAGGAGTGGGATGCAAGAAAAGAATAATCTAAATCTGACAAAATCCATTGTCTTTGGCAAGTTTAGATTAACCTCTGAAGGTAAAAAACCCACCAAGAAAGAAAATAAATCACAAGATTTAGAAGCAAAATCACTATGCTAATCAGATGTGTCTCATTTCACAGTTTGCTTCAGTTCCGCCCATCCCTGTACAAGACACTGGACAGTATCACTACTGTAAGAGGTTCATCTGGCATCATCTGCAGATAAACTAACGATTTATTTTTTTTTTTTAAAGGGCATGTAACACAACAAGAGATACTGAAACAAGAAAAAATAAAATGGTTAATACAAATAAATCCAGATTATCAATTAGAGCATAAGGTTAATTAAGAAAGACATTTAATCACCTTTGATGTTACGTGACAATGTAAAAATGCACAATACATACAAATCCAAAGATTCTGCCAAAGCATGTAAAATTTAGTTGCTTGTTCACTCATTCTGGTTTATTATGAAGCTTCAACCAAAGCGTAACATTCTATTTTGCCTTAGGAACAAAAGAGAATAATATTTTAAAGTTTCAGCAGAAAACTTTTGCAACATTTTTCTCTTGGACTTATTGATCTCAGCTCCATTTGGATTTTGATTCTTTTAGGTACAAAAACCTGTGATAAAATAATGTTGAAGTGTTAGTTTAGTTTGGTGGCACGTGCATTATTAGTTCTTTTTACTAAAGAAGAGCGCTGTGCTTGAAACTGCTGACAACTGTTCTGTATCTCAGTGTTCTATAAACTTTATTTCTTATAATTGGGAAATTAACACATAGTTATAGTAACACGCTTGTGTGTGAATTTTAGCCTGATTATAAAAGTACAACAAAGTCAAAAAGACTTCCAGAGTTCCTCATACTTCAATTACCTCCTCCTCGTTTCATAGCTTACAGAAAAACATGTCACATTACTTTCTTGTCTATTGTTTAATTTTATTCTATATAAACATTTTACTTACACAAATGGAGTCTTTTAATCCATCTAACTGGGAAATGCATTCACTTGTTTGAATAATCCAGGTCTGACATTTAAATCAGGTATATTGCATGTATGTTTTTGCCTGTGCATATCTCCCTCTCCCCTGAGGGACACCTGCACAGTGAATAACAGGCAGATCTTGTTTCTTCCTGATAAGGTCACCGAGGCTTAGCTATAATATAGCTTTGCTTAATCCTCATTGGTTTTGCCTACTGAGCACAAAGCTGTTTCCTTGACAACACAGTTGCAGTTGCCACAGCATCCAGAGCCACATGTGATGTCCAGGTTTAGGATATGGTCCGGTTGAAAATATACTATTCAATGCTATTTTCTACAAGTCATTTTAGGCTAAAAATAAAATCAGTGTAAAATCTTCCTTACATTCTATTTCTTCTGTTAATACTAAGCCCTTTGCTATTACTTACTTACAAAACCATTTCCTATATGGGATGGACAATTCTGAAACTCAGGAGCCATGATAATTCTTGTCTTGGTGAGCACATAGTCTAAGGGTATTCTTTATTGAAGGCATGTCATTTGCACGTGATATGCAACTAAGAATTAATCATCAGCTTCTGATACAAGAAGGCAAACGGAATTAGGAAATATATATGAAAATGCAGTAATAGTCTGGAAAGTGGAAATATGACATCACAAAAAGGGAGATGATTTTACTCTGTTTTACTTTTTTACTTTTTGAAATGTTTTTGAAAAAAAGTGACTGGCATATGTTATACCCAGTGAACTAGTTTGAAGTTGAGAATCATGCAAGACCATGCAAAGCCTATCCTATTTTTAAGCCTCACCTCACATCTTAACCAAGATAGTCAACTGTCTATCCTGTTAATGCTAATAAAAGATTTGTCATGTAACAGTATCACTGTAATGACTTGGTATTAAAACCACTTATGGGCTTTCTCTGCTGAAATAGCTAATGCATTAGGAAAACTGACCCAGAGAAGTTCCTTTCTGCTGTTTCACACTGAATTACAGAGAGGATATCTGATTTACAAATGCTCACAGTGTGTTTATCAGTTACATGACACAGTAACCTTGCCTAACCCGTGGTTTTGCTTAATGAATTCCACATATTCCTGGAGCTCTTGCACATGACAGTAATTCATCCTGATTTAAACATTTCCTGGAAATTTCAGGGATGAGTTGAAACTGCTAGGTATGTATGTATGCAACTGCTGAAAACCATCTTCTATATCTTCTATATTGGGCAATACACAATGATTTCAGAAGGACAAGTATGATCATATCCTCTGGTTAGAAGTTGAAGGCAGACACACTGAAGACAGAAGTAAGGTGCAGATTTTCAACATTACTGACAGTTAGGCATTCAAATAACTGCTGGAGGGCTGTGTGGAATATTCCATGAATTCTGGATGATTTTCTAGGTTATACATTCTACTTTAATAAACAATAAATGCATGGAAATTCTACGGCCCTGTACTACATAAAAAAGCTGATTAGATTATGATAGCATTAAAATCTATAATTTGTTACCAGGGAAAAGAAGTGTTCAGAATAAGTCATTATACAATAAATCTGTTACACTAGCAATTTTAAAGATGCACGTATTCTTGAGTTTCATGGAAATAGAGCAGACTTGCCCAAGAACTATGCATACAATGTTCCAGTGATCAGCTAAGTACATCTACGTTGTTTCTGTGAAATGCAAAAACACTGAAAATCTGTCTTCCACTGAGTTTAAGCTTAGCAAGACATAAAACTTGGTACTCAGAGGTTACAGCTGTACTCGTAACTTAACTGTGCCCAGTACCACTCTCTGGCACTCAGGCGAACATAATATGATTAAACTCTATTATCTTCCAAAAAAAGGTTGTATGCAAGTAAACTCCCAACTGGGAATGACCCACAGCTTGTATAAACTCTCAAACTTTGGAAATGTTTAGGAATGTTCTGGGCAAAATTCTATTGCCTTGTATAAATAATAAAACAGTATTGACAACTGACTTCCAGTCCGGGGAAATTTTCTGTCACTGTATACCTTACTAACATTCGCATAACCAAGGATGTGAGACCTCATGTGGCAAAAACTTCTGACAGAACTTGGGAGGTTGTTGTGATCCTGCATTTGACTGTCAATCAAGCAGCATCTTATCGTTGTGAACAGCAGGACTAACCAACAAACCTCTACTGAATTTAGAACTAATATGAAATCTAGCCTCTTTCAAGCATTGGAAATAACAATAACAGCATACTATGGTGTTTATTTCCATCCAGAACAAAGTAAGTGTGATAGAATTTAGAAATGAGAAAAAAATAAAAAATTTAAACCCAGAAACGCATGATTTGTGCAAGTAGAAGCTGGAAATCCTCCATTATTTCATAAGCCTTATATCCAAATTAGTGCCCTAAGTCATGATTGAATCATGTCTAATAAAACAATCTGAGAATTCCAAATTAGCCTGGAATATGAAAATTTCCAGATTTTTTTTTTTTTTTTCTGAGAAGGAGGAGCATTACTGCTACTGTAAATCAGTAGAGCTAGTAAGCCTCTGGTATTTGTCCTAAAAGTATTTCAGAATGAGTATGAAGTGAGCATCAGTAAAGAGTAGCTGAGATTGTGTGACAGCTGATATATAAAGCAATTTGTACTACTTGAGAATACACAGCTGGCAATAATGAATGAAATATATCAAATTAAGAAAAACATGGAAAGATAGAAAGATAATGGTTAATGCCTGATGTGTCACAACCATACAACACTAACTGATAAGGCCAAGATGTTGCAGACTGTAATTTATAATGTTCTACCAGTTTCATTGACTTCATAAATATTGGATCTTCTCTGGATACATGAGCTGTTCCAAATGGTTATGTTTAGATATTTGGATTAAAATTCCGGTTTCACCTAAGTCAAGAGCAGCACTGCGATGAAAGATAGAAATGGATGTAGACAGGTGGGGAAGAAGGAACCAATGAATACAGTGATCAGTATTATAGACTGTAATCTCAGCAAACCTTGATCTAACCATTATGAACTTTGTGCAGCTAGCACAGCAAAAGTGATAGTAAGAAGCCATGGAATATATGGGCATTACTGAATGTTTACACAAATTCCTATCAAACAGGAAAGATAACATAGAAAGCAAAAAAATTAGCACTTGAAAATTTAACAAGAGGGTGGTAACGGCTAGCATAGGAAGGGAGGAAGGGAGGGAGCATTCAGAGTCCAAAGGGAAAGGTTTACTAACAGGTTTAAAGGTGGATATAGAAGTGAGATGGTGACAAACTACACACTGCAGCAATAGTTCAGACAAATACACATGGAACAAGGCTACATTTTTCAAACTTCAGAAAAAGGATTTTACAATAAGATAAATGGTGAAACAAGAGAAAACAAATCCATTCTGCAGCTGAACAAGGAAGGTGTTATTTTAGAAATACTAAGTAAGTATAGGCAAAAAACCCCAACAAACAGCATATATAGCCAGATAATTCCTTGTACTACATCAAAGTTAGTGGTTTAAATTTGTTCAAATTATGCTGACAGTAACTTTGTATCAGCAGACTTCATATATGACAACATACCAACTATCATTCCACATATAATATAAAACAAAAAAGCTGTTACCAATCTTTTCTTTTCTTGTGTGCTAATTTGACAGAAATGCACTATGTGCCCACATGTGTTTTAACTCAACTTGCACTGGGCAAATTCAGTCCTAATGCTAGTGAGACAAGCATGAGCTGAAGATGGTACCCAGGCTCCAGTACGGTGTAACAGATTACCCGGATCAAGGCAAGAAACAGGACAGGGAGGTAAGTATGGAGAAATAGGAAAAGTTTTGGTTTGTTCCCTGCTGAACGGGAACTTTATACTAGATGTTCACGGAGAGGTATCTGAGTGATTTTAGTTTCGATGGAGCAAGATTGAAGTAAGTAAAGAAGCAGATAATAGCGTGACCTCATAGTCAACGGATTCAAGGTGTCTGAGCCTGAATAAGGCATAGCAAGGTACCTTGTGGTAAAAACACTTAGAAGGATTTAATCAACTGAGAACACAGCAGTTTGTTTCTTAGCAACACAGGTCACCAAGAATACATCACTCAACAGATATAATTGTTTTGCTATTGAATATGGTTAAATTCAAGTTTTCAATTTTTCCTTTCAAATATCTCAAGTGTACAAGCTTACATGACAGAAAAGATCAGGTTAGCACAACTATGAACACAAGCTCCCATTACAATTACCTTCCACCTTCAAGAACAGTGGAGTTGAAAATGTAAAGAAAATGATTGTGGGGTTTGGGAGTTTTGGGGAGAGCATTTTTGTTGTGTATGGTTTTGTTTATTTTGTGTTTAAACACCCAACATAAAATAGAAAGTGTTCTCTATCTGCCTGGCACATATCTGTCACTCTCGGGGAAGTCAGGAAAACTATGAATTCTATTGCCTTCTGAATAAAATGTAGAATGTATAAACTGACTTTTTTTCCTACAGACTGTATATATTAAATAAATAACAAGTAAAGAAAATTGGGCCCTTTGAAAGAACGCAGTAAGAAAGACAATATCGATTTTAATCATAGAATCATAGAATGGTTTGGGTTGGAAGGAACCTTAAAGATCACCTCATTCCAACCCCCTGCCATGGGCAGGGACACCCTTCACTAGACCAGGTTGCCCAAAGCCCCATCCAACCTGGCCTTGAACACTTCCAGGGATGGGGCATCCACAGCTTCTCTGGGCAACCTGTTCCACTGCCTCACCACCCTCACAGGGAAAAAAAATTTCTAAGATACTAAGATAGTACAGTGATAAGCAAGATATAGTAGGTCTAGTAAAATAACCACAGTTAATCAAACAAAGAGCATTTGCTGAATTCTGTTCGTGCTTTAGTCTCCTCATGTTTTGTTAGTTAGAAAAATTCTAAAAACTAAAATTTTCTGTAAACTTGTGAAAACTTACTTTGACTAAAATATTTCCTATGTGAAACTATTAATAACTAATTATTTGCTCCTTTCAATTCAGAGAAAGCTATTATTTACACAGGTGATCGAACCACACAAAATTTGCACATTGCAGATGTAAGACAGTGAAGAGAGACTTTTGGAAAGTGAAAGGCTGTTTAAAGTATTACTAAAAAGAGTGTTCAGTCTGTAAAGACTATGAGCACCTTGCATTATCAATGCTTTGTGAAATCACTGTTATAAAATATTTAAAAAAATTTAAAAATAATGTTAATATACAACCAAACCATTAATTATCCATTTCAAACCTTAATGATGCAGAAACAGAAGTCTCATCTAGGAGCAAGACTTCTGTAAGAAATAAAACTACATTTAGACAGACAGCTAATCTTATTAGACAAAAATGTACCTATAGAAAAGCCCCAGAGTTAATTATTAGAAATTGTGAAAAAGATGGTAACTGCATAGTTGCATTTGCATCATGTGTGTTACATCCGTACCAGATAAAACCCTCTATAGTTAGGAAAGGATCTGATTTTCATAAAGGATCTAATTTTCTAATTTTCAAAAAAACATCAGCTTAAAACCACAGAAAATAATAACTACAAATGCTTAAAAAAGAATAATGACTAATGTGACAAATCTAATTTTTGAATTCTTTAAAAAGAATGACTAGTCAATAAACAACAAAGCCTTCCTTTTGGAGGCTAGCACATATTCTCAAGATAAAAGCAAAATCAAAGTTGAGTGGATATAAAGCTTTCTACTACAGCAGAAGGAATAAGAAAGAGGAAAAGACACTAATTAACAGAAAACATACAAGCACACCCAGGATTAGTACATGTTTAACAACAAGATTTGTACATGGTAGTTCATGTTTACACCCATTCTAGAACAAACCCAAATCCCATAGTTATTATAATATACTTCATAAGACTGGCTAAATAAATTATGTTAAAATATATTTATGCTAATTCTAATGTATGGAAAACAGTGCTAAAAACCAAGTTACAAATAAAATAATATGTTGATCACAATTGCTGTCTTATTACAGTCAGAACCTTAAGTGAATGGCCTTCCTAGCACATATGGCGGTAATAGGCATCTTGCCAGCTAACTGAAGCTAGGAACACCCCTTTTAAATATGAGCTATTCACGATTCCAATCCATTCTCCTCGTCTTGTCTTGAAACAATTTTGTCACTGCAGAGTGAGCTCTACCATCATAGCTTGCCAAGAAATTTCTCTGAAAATTCTATTACCTATTTCCTTAAGTTATTATGAATGTCTGTTCATCAGATTCTAACATAGATCAGTTGAAAGATGCAGATATTCTACTTGCAAGGCAGATTGTCTGCTAATACTGTGTTAACATGGACAATGAACTGAAACTTGATGGTCTTTTCTGATTCACATAGAGAATTAAATGTTTCTTTTCTCCTAAGAATGCTCTATTTGATATTTCTTTATATTACCTATATCTTATATCTCAGAACTTGTTGATTTCTCTTCTGTGAGACCACTTCTTTTGCTGGATCCACTAGCAAATAGAACGCCCTCCAGGTAATTGGGACTTAAAGACTGTAATCATAATTCAACAGCTCCAAAAGAACTAAATTATTAAAACACAATCAAGCACATAACAAGATTATAAAACTGCACCTGATAACAACATATACTTGTTAAACAGGTATATATATCAAATGCTCAAAACATTGTAAAGCTCATAAGTAACAGCATAAAAAGAGCAGGTAACAATAAGCAGTCTCACATACGTCAGGCTTAGGTCAGCTGACATTTCTTGTGAAAGAATTAAAATCTAATTAATATTTTTAGCTGGAAAAGTAATGAAGTAAGTTTTCATGTTATAATTTTTTTCAAAACAAATTTTCTATATGAAATTAACTTTAATTTTAAAATAAAATTAAAATTTTAATCATGATTGGTAGGGAATTTAATCAAAACAAAGCATTCCTAAAAATACAGCAAACAGTAAACTTCCATCATCTGCAAAGGAGAAAATAGAGATAAAGTGGTTAGATGACTTACATCATGTCATACTGCCAGCAGCTTGGGCAGGAGAAAGACTTCACACTTCTTGTTTCAAAAACTCTATGGATTCTTTCAGCCTCCAGTATCTGAAATGAGATTTAAGCACAGGTTAAAAAGGGAGCAGTAATACAGGCACTAAAATCAGAGAGAAATTTTTCCATTTCCTAAAAAATAGTGTAGCTTTCACCATTACATAATGTGTTTTTTAATGTGATGTGGATAGATTTTTCTTTTTGTCATACTTAATGATGCCTTGTCAAATGCATTCAGGTAACTACCAGAAGTCTAATAGCAAAATGAAACAACCCAAATTACCAGCATCTACATGTATCTGTCATATAAGTTTTCAACTGCACCAGCTCCAATTTAATTTTCTGTATCATAATTATCCTTCATTACAGCAACAAAATTAAGGCATGAAACTAATTTCCTCTAATCTTAATTGTTTTACAGTAGTAATTCATGTTTAACTATCTGCCTGTTTCTATATTTCTTGTTTATACTTTTCCTACACGACAACATTTTTTGGATTGCATAGTTCTAAACACATTGCATAATTTGCTCCTTTTCATTAAAAGAATGAAGTTTTAAGGTGTGGCCAGCGCATCATACAAGGAAACACAGACATCTAGTTATGTCTTTTGACCTCACCTTTTCCCCAGTAAAGTAAGTCTTTTAAAAACAGTGCTAGCAGAGTCTCAAATTCCTCAGTGATGGGATATGCCATGTAAAGTTTGTAAAATTTCAGTATCCTTCTTGTTGCAAATGTAGAAATAACACGAAGTCTTACATAGTCTGTAAAGTGTGACAGATCAAGTAATTGTCTCTGGTTTTGATGGATTGCATCATTTTAGAAAACATTACTAACTTTGAATAGAATTTAATTAGAATAATTTAAACCAAAATATTTCCTATACAATGAACACATTTCAACACAATGCAGCAAATGCATTACAATTTCCTATTAAGAAATGAGAAAGTTTCGACCGTATTAAACATGTTGTAACTTTTTTCTTTTTCAGAATTAATCGTGCAGTTGAACCACAAAGAAATTCCATGCCAGAAAATTTATCCTTACAGCAATTTCAGTGCTGTTAACTTAAAATACAAATAGGTAACCTTGACATTACTCATTAATCCAATGTTTGGAAAGCCCAGGAAAGTAGTGTCGTATGCATCAATCAACTCTCTTTACCAGACAGTTTATAATTACATAAACACACTCAAAGAATCATTAGTAACAAATTTGACAACAAAGTCTGCCAAAATGATCAATACTGAGAGAAAGAAAGAAGGAAAGAAGGAAAGAAGGAAGGAAGGAAAGAAAAGAATATGCTTCATTATTCAGATTTTTTTTAATTCTAGAAATGCTAAGCAAAAATAGCTAGTAACTTGATAGTTATTTGATAATCATTGAATATGTGTTTGCTGATCAGAAGCTTTCACATTAATTGCAATGAGAAATAAGATATATCACCAAGAATGAAAAATATTTTCAATAACTATTTTAGATTACAGATTTTTCAGAATTCTTAGACTCTGGTGAATCAACATATTAACTGCACACAACTTCATAGAGTCCAGCTTTCAACATGCAGTGACAGCTGATGCAACTTAGTGGTCATTCACTTACATCTATGAACAAACAACTAACAACTTATTTTCTATTTTTTTGGATATTTCTATTTTCCTGATTATTATTGCTTTCTAGGTTCATAATTTCTGTTATTTCCCTCCAGTTTTTCAGAAATGTCAAAGTTTTCATTAACAGATTACAGTTGTAGTTCAATGATCTTAAACGATATAAAAGACCTTCTACTGAAAAATATAAGCCCAGATGAATGTGTTTAAGGTTTTTTTTTAAACAAAACAAATGAAACCACATTTGTTTTTCTATTTTGCTAAGTGTGTAGCAACTGGATTTGTTGTAATCTTGCTGTTCTTATTGTCTATAAAATCAGAAAGACCGGAGCTAATCAGAAAGACTGGAGTCAATGTATCTTCCAAGAGTGCATTTGTTTCCTACTTCTGTAAGTTATTAGATAGAGCAGATCACCCCTTCCTAAGCAGACAGATATAAACATTGACAACTAGTTAGTAATAATCTCATCTATAAAAAGTTGGGTAGACCTAAAGGCAAGGCACACAAGGATAAAGTATATAATGTAATAACAAATTACAGTATTCTCAACACGATGAAAAAATTAAATTTAAGGATATTTAGGAAAAATAAAATCTTATTACTCCCATAAATTAATCACAACAGGCATCAGAAGGAAACACATTATTTTCAGGGTCACTTTGGCTCGTCTGTTCCATTTCAACCTCCACAGCCAACACAAGTCTGTATTTTAGCCCCTTTCCTGTGTACTTCCACTTCAGTTATTGTTGTCTACATCCTCTCACTCTGTCTAGCAAACCCTAGCTTCCTCATTCTTCCAAGTTCTAGCAGTGCTGCAACTCTCTAAAACCAAGTGACTCTCTACCATTCTCTGGTTTCCTCATTGTTTCCTGTCCTCTGCATGGCTCCCACTCCTACCCTCTTCATTCACTCTGTTCTGAATATAAAATCATTTTCCCAGTTGCATGGAAACTTTTTTGTAGACAGAAATGCTAAGCTTTTAATGGAAAGTGGCTTAACTTTCACTTTTTTAATATCAAAAACCTCCTGCCTTGTACATTCACTTTAGTACATGCAATACATATGTTGTACTGTCTCAGTACAGGTCCTTTTCATATTTTTTCTTCTTCATTTAATAGTAAGAAATGAAGAAGTTAAGTTTTTAGCATGCCTGAATTTTGCAGCATTGCAAAATTTTGCAGCAATGTCCAAGTCAACTGAGCTGCACTTCTTTGCAATGTGCAAAGAGGTGGCTTCCTTGTCATGGGAATCATTTTACTTGAAGTAGTGCTGACTGTCTTGGAGGACGGATAGGAAACATTACCAGAAAAAGATATATTAATGGAATAAAACAAAGAAGGAAGTAAGGAACAACCTGCTCCCCAGATCCTTTCTTTGTGAAGGGTACAAAACAGCATATTTGCCATTCCTGGTTGCTGCAAAAAGTATTTAATAATTTGTCAAATCCACTGGCTAGAACATATCTTGGGGCTTCTATTCCCCTGGAAAAGAAAATTCAGACTCAATCTGCTTTAAGATTGATCATGTTAGTTAAGTCATGTCATTCTGACAGCTATCAGTCAAACTTCTATCCCTATCATACACTTGAAAATGTAATGATGACCTATGTAATTCACCCACAAACTGGCACTATTTGGTTTATCTATTGTGACATAATTATGAAAGCAAATTATACTATGGGCAGAGACAAAGATGCACAACTTTTCTCATTCCTATCTCAAAGCAGTACAACAGATTGCAACCCAGAATTCTATGGACAACAAATACTCAAAGATTTTGTGATTACATGTGCAAAAGTTTTGGTTACTTTGGCTGGTGCAGGAAACCTTTGCTACATCTCAATATTCAGCTACTGGCGTAGCTAAAGTAGCTTCGCTTCTTTGAACCACACAACAGTATCATCAGTCCTCTTGCGAAATGATACAGAGATCTGAAGCACATCAAACCAACCGTACTTCATAGTAATTGTGCTTTTCATATTTATGATATCAGCTTCCAAATAACCCCATTCACTAATTTGGTAGGTGAACAACTTATCTGTGTTTGTGGCCAAACAATAAAAGTTTAAACAATTCTGCTGCCTTGCAGTTTGGACTTCAGTAACTTCTCCACAAAAAAAGAGGACGTAAATGTAAATTTACCTGAAAATCGTGTTTTCTCACTTAAGGTTCCTTTTTAGGTCTCTATGCTTGGGCCCATATTTATAGTCAATATCATAACATCTCAAAAGGTGATGTTGAATACTCTCAAGAAATATTCTTGCAAAATATTGTCCAGATTTAATCTATCAGCAACTGATTACAGAAGTTTCAATTGTACTCAACTTCATTTAACTCATTTGTTGCAATATTTTTAAGAAAGCTGCTTGCAAGTTATATGTGTTGTTTTGTTTGAGATGTTACAATTAATTTCCACCATCTTGAGCCAAGACAGGCAAGCCAAATGGGTTACTGCAAAAAGTAATGAAAAGTCATGTCATTAATGTGGTTAGATGAAAAGCTGCACTACAGCAACAAAAAGCTCTGGAAAATTAAGGCCAGCTGCAAGGTAAGATCTAAAATACAGCCAAGACAAGCTTAGTTGAAAAATACTTTGTAGAGATGCAGAGAAGCTTAATCCTTTCAAATGGCTGACCAACAGAGCTGATGGAAAAGTTGTGTCTGATTCATAAGCAAATGCACAATGAAATGCAATTTGAACTAATATGAATCAATTCTAATGCTAACTGCCACAAAGCTTTAGCTCAATTAATATCTGAGAAGCAACTGGCATTATTTACAGATCACTATTGATACAATTAGCATATCAATAATTTGTACTAAAATTGCTGGAGATGATTAGTTAAATAATACAATTGCTCCACGTTCCCTTTTTGGTTCTATTGTTACTGCAAGTAGATTTAAAAAAAGAAAAAAGAAGTGGCTTACAGAAGGCAAAAGGAAGGAGTTGAATTTAGGAAAAAAAAAGCTATGGTTATACAAAGTGAACTATGTGTTACAGAGAATAGACATCATATATACCAAAATCATTGTTGGTTTTACACACACCTATTCAGGCTTTCATTGTTTATAAAATAACTCTTTCTTGGTACATTCAGTTCATCATCTAGATGATACTCCATAATGCTTTGTAAGTTTCCAGAGGCAGCTCTTCAAGACATAGTGTACCCATATTTTGATATGTCTCTTTAAAATCCAGATCAAATACTTCAGGGATTGAGATTGTCATCACGATGTTTCCTATTTTCAAGCTTGTTTTTGACGCCACAATTACAAAGATACCTTCAGCTCACTGAACCTCAGCTGATTCCAAGAACAAATTCTGACTCATCATATATGGTGAACAGTTTGAAGTGCAGAAGCAAAACTCCTCTTAATGGTCTATACTTTATTCACAGACTCAGACCTGATTATTGATGCTCTCTCTGTATCAGTCGTAAAAGAGCCAGTCTTAATCCTGACCAGAATTTGCACTTTATTCACATCACAGGCCACCAAATGCTCTGTTAACAAAGCCATCCAGATCTGACATAGAACTGCACCATCTACTTTGTTCATATTGAAAAGGAGTGATGGGAGACAATATAAATTCCTTGTATTGACTTATTTTTCTGTATCCAATTATTTATCTTTACTTTCTGGGACTGCATCTGGGACTATGTATAAGAGGAATATTACTTGCAATGATTGGGGGAGTGTGGGCATGGAGAGAAAAAAATACATGCTTTGCTTAGTGTGTAAGAAATACTAATTCTGACTTTCAGGCTCGTAAGAGGGTAACCAATAGCCTTACAAGTATATTATTCTTTGTGAATTTAGAAAAGGCTGATTTTTTTATCACTGATTTTATCACAGCAAGGTTTGCCTTGATTTTGAAATCATGTACCTGTCTTCAGAAAAAAAAAAAATCAACAGACAGTATCAATTATTACAAAGTTCACATCATCTCTTTGAGCAACTGGTCCTCATACACAGTTAAATTACATGGTACCAAGTAATTTATGATACCAGCTTACTAACTTAAGTTAAAATATTAAAAAGACAGTAGAGGACATTATTTCTTTCCTACTATCAATACAATTTTATTAAAAAAATGAAGTTGGAAAATAAAGACTTTTATGCCAGTTCAAAATTAGTTTTCTCTCTCCAATATTATTGCTCTTTCCTCTCTTGACAGTGACTACTGTTAAAGTGAAGATAAATAAAGATTTTCTCCCGGGGCCAAGAAAAGTAATTGCACGTTGCATCATGTCAATCCCATTTTCATTTTTTTAAAGGAGTTTTTTGAAGTATGTCTTTCTTATATGGTAAGCAAAAGCCATTAAGTAAGCTAGTAATGATGAATATTTTCTAGTAACTCTAGGGTACAGATTTATGAAGAGATAGCTTCATATAGAAGGGGTAATATTACATACGTATATATGAGTTATGTATGTTTACATACATATATAGACTCACACAAAAATAGACATATTCACTAAAATTTATTCTGGAATATAAGAAAAAATTATACACGTGTTCTATCAATGTTTTAAAAGCCTCACCATAATGCAAATACAGATTGGCCTTTACAAACATATCACCTGCTTCCAAAATTTAAAGTTATGTGTGCAAAAAAGCCCATATTCTTGAAGAAACCAGACAGTTCATGTATTTTTCATGATAGAAAAGTAAAAAAACCCCCAACAAACCAACAGCAAAACCATACAATGAATATGTAAAATCACATCCATTCATAACAACATTTAATTTAGCACTTCATCTAAAAACATTCAAAGGAGATGCAGAAACTTAAGGTACATACGATAACTAATTTAATGCCAAAAGCACAGGTAATATGTTAAAAAATGAAAAATTCTCTTTCAGACTAATGACTCTGGGATCAAAGTAAGAAATAGATAATACACAAGAAGTGATAGGAGAGCACTAGACTGATAATTCTTTTATAGTTTAATTTCTTATAAGAAAACATCTTCCAGACTAATGTAGAAATATACAATATTGCTTTAAAAGACTGTAACAGCAGATACACTTTCAATGCTGTAGGACAATTTAATATCAAATATTCATAAGACCTGTCAGAATTAAGAAAAACTTGGCATTCACTGTATCTAGCAGAAAGGACAAAGAATTTTGATTAAACCATAAAAAACATATTAAAGTTAAGACTAAAGAAAAGGTTATTGGGCAACACTAAGACCAGCCAAGCAGCACAGTTTAGGTAGCAACAATACGGTCCACATCTGCTAATTTAAACTGTGATGATTTCCAGAGATTCTCCCTCAATTAAATGATGACCTATACCATATTTTGTAGGGACAATAAAGTAAGTGGATAGCTCAGTATCCAGTTGTGGATAGCACACTGAGAATTAGTCCCAAGTTATATTAACTGATGAGCTGCCACAAATAAAACATGTTTAAAGTCAAATGCTAAACTAAGAAATAAAGAAAAAAATTTCCCAAACTAGAAAGTATGGTTTTAATCTTCACCTCACACATTTTCTCAGACATCATCATCTCTTGTGTTTAAATCCTATCATAAATGAATTTCTGAGTCATGGTGAAGGAAATAAATTGTAACTACTGGCAAGAACTATAAATTACAACATATAATTTTCTACTCCATTTAAACACATAGTCTGCCTATACAAGCCATCAAACGACCACACCTGTCACAAATGAGATCCAGTATATTGATCATAATGTCAAGTCAGACTGGTTCCTAATGATTTAACAGGCTGGCATTTTGTTGTGAGGACTATTGTTTTATGTCCCACAATCTGATGTTATCTTCTTCAAAAAATAAGCATAAAATGGATCTACCATAAAGTGGATTAGTAACAAACAAGTCCCCAAATTAGAAAAAATTTAGAATTTCATACTATATCTAACTTGAAATTGTAACTAAAACATGCTAAATTGTTTAAGAACAGAAATAAAACGGTTCACATATATGAAAAAAAAAATTTCCAAGTTTACAACTTGATTGAAAGTAAATTTTCAAATAAAAAAAAAATCAGTGGTACAGTACTCTAGCCAAAATATTAAAGGAAAACATAATCCTAAATCATTTAAGTAGATTGCATTGCATCTCAACAATGGAGCTGGAAGCCATTGTGCAGCGGGAAAACTATGATATAGTTGCCATCACAGAAACCTGTTGGGATGACTCACACAACTGGAGTGCTGCAATGGATGGCTTTAAACTGTTCAGAGGTGATAGGCAAGGAAGAAGAGGCAGTGGGAGAGTCCTATATGTTAGAAAGTGTTTTGACTGTCTAGAGCTTGATGATGGTGACAACAAGGTTGAGTGTTTAGGGGTAATAATCAGGGAGAAGGCTGACAAGGCAGATATCATGGTGGGAGTCTGTTATAGACCACCCAACCAGGATGAAGAAGCAGACAAAGTATTCTATAAGCAGCTGGCAGAAGTCTCATGATCGTTAGCCCTTGTTCTCAGGGGGATTTCAACTTACCAGACATCTGCTGGAAATACAATACAGCAGAGAGGAAACAATTCAGGAGGTTCCTGGAGTGTGTGGAAGATAACATCCTGACACAGCTGGTGAGGGAACCAACTAGGGAAAGGCATCCTGATGGACCTGTTGTTCATGAACAGAGAAGGACTTATGGGTGATGTGACGGCTGGAGGCCATCCTGGGCTTAGAGATCACAAATTCTCAAGAAATAAAAGAGGGGGCTCAGAAGAACTGCTACCTTGGACTTCCAGAGGGCAGACTTTGGCCTGTTTAGGAGCCTGCTTGACAGAGTCCTTTGGGAGGCAGTCCTGAGGGACAAAGGAGTCCAGGAAGCCTGGACATTCTTCAAGAAGGAAATCTCAAAAGCTCAGGAGTAGGCTGTCCCCATGTGCTGAAAGACGAACCGGTGGGGAAGAAGACCAGTCTGGCTGAACACAGAGCTTTGGCTGGAACTCAGGAAGAAAAAATAGAGTTTATGACCTTTGGAAGAAGGGGCAGGCAACTCTGGAGGACTACAAGGATGTTGTTAGGTTATGCAGGGAGAAAATGAGAAGGGTGAAAGCCCAACTAGAAGTAGCTACTGCTGTAAAAGACAATAAAAATGTTTCTATGAATACATTAGCAAAAAAAGGAGGGCTAAGGAGAGTCTCCATCCTTTATTGGCTGCAGGGAGAAACATAGTGACAAAGGATGAGGAACAGGCTAAGGTACTTCATGCCTTCTTTGCCTCAGTCTTTAGCAGTAAGACCAGTTGCGCTCCAGGTACCCAGCCCCCTGACCTGGAAGACGGGGACTGGGAGCAGAATGAAGCCCCCATGATCCAAGGGGAAATGGTTAGCAACCTGCTACACCACTTAGACACACACAGGCCTATGGGGCTGGATGGGATCCACCCCAGGCTGCGGAGTGAGCTGGTGGGAGTGCTCACCAAGACACTATCCATCATTTATCAGCAGTCTTGGGGAGGTCCCAGTTGACTGGAGGTTAGCAAATGTGCTGCAGATTTACTTAGAAACAGCCAGAAGGATTATCCAGGGAACT
>VXBL01002272.1:0-77546 GCA_013400195.1 Aramus guarauna
GGTCCAGGTTCATCATCATCCCTGAGTAAGCACACTGATTTTTTGGTGTACTTGTTCTCATTTATAGGGGCGACTGATACTGGTATGGGTTGGGGTTTTGGCTCAGCTGCAGTGCCGGTCACTGTGATTTGGGTAGCCATAGTGTCTGTCACCAGGACTGGGGAAGCCACGGTGCCTGTTGCTCTGTTTTCCCTCTCTTTCCCCTGATGNCTGTTTTCCCTCTCTTTCCCCTGATGACACTGCCTACTATTGAGCAGTGTTTGGTAGATACTGGCCAAGGCCGAGCACAGTGCAGTAAGTTGTGCCTCTTTGGAACAGCCACAGCATTTTCCTTTCAAATATTCTGTCACTCTATTGGGGTCCTGTAGTTGTTCAGGAGTGAAGTTCCAGACCGTTGGAGGTGAGAAGTTGTCTAGATACCTGCCCATATTCTCCCACATGCCATGCCAACCGTGACTGTTCAGCCTCAGGGCAGATCTCAGGGTGGTATTCTTAAAACAATTTTTCATAACCCTAAACAGGACTTGAAAGACATTCAGGAGACACAGCAATAGGAACATGCTGGCTTGAACGTCTCAAGGATATTCAGAATTCTCTAAAGGTGTTGTAACAAGTCTGAAGGAAAAAGGGGAGGTGAAAGAGCTGGAAAAAGTCCCCCTCCCCCTCCATCTTCCCCATAGATTGGGTGCGATTATTAATCAGTTCTGAGAGGTGTCATCCAAGGTATGGACATGACAGCAATGCCACATACAAATACCAACTTAACCTCATGACCAGTGACGTTATCATATGATAAGTCGATATTACACAGTACAGCAAAATTACAATCTTGACCCCTCCCCCAGAGGTGATAAACAGCACCGCAGGTAATACATACAGCATGTAAGGGTTTGCCTACCACAGCCACATGAACAAACAAAACTCCATTGTGACCAGCACCTATTTACATAATATAATAAATACTTATCACAACTTTATTTTAACATACTCTGGTCAGATCTGTCATTATCTGAACCCTTCCAGCCCTATGTTTGGCAGTGTGGTTTAGCCCCAGCCAGCAGCTGAGCACCATGCAGCCACTCACTCACCACTCACCCCCCCACTGGTGGGATGGGGAGGAGAATCAGGAGACAAAAGCAAAACTCATGGGTTGGCATAAGGACAGTTTACAGGGCCAGCAAGGGAAGAGGGAAATAATGACAACAGTACGTATAACAATATACAAAGCCGGTGATACACAATGCAATTTCTCACCCAGTGACCTGACCCAACAACCAGACACTCAGACCAGTCCGAGAGCTGTGCCACTCCTCCCTGACTAGCCCCCTTTTTTGCTGAGCATGATGTCATATGGTATGGAATACCCCTTTGGCTAGTTTGGGTCACCTGTCCTGGCTATGTGCTGTCCCAGCTTCTTGTGAAAATTATCTCTGTCCTAGACAAAAAGCAGGACAGTAGACATATAGGAAAATCTACAAAAGACCCCAGTGATTTATATCAGCTGAGGAGGTAAAAAAATTGGAGTCTTGCAATGTGGCAATTATTAATCTCAAATTGAGTATGCCTGAAATACGTTGATTCATGGACTCAGTATCCTGTGGCACAGAAGAAGCCTCTGGCTCTGACAGATTTGAATCAAGAATGCTAAAGCATGTTAAATGAAGGATAATGAGTGGCTACTGCTGAAAAATGTAGTCTGAAACCTATATTTGGAAGGACAATGATTTGGAAAGGTGAATCTGTGCTACACAGTCAAAGTAGCTGTGCATGTTGAAAACATTCTTGAAAGAACTTAATGGTCCACTCTACTTAGTCTTTATTTTTCCCTCTGGGGATTTTTTGATCTTGAGATTGGCTGGTGAAGTACTACAATGGACAATATAAATCACTGTCACTTCAAAAACAATGCAGGATTTTTTTGCTATGCAATTGTGAAAGTCAACCAAATATTAATTATTTCATAGCTCCTCGAAATGTAGCTGTGTCCTGTGGGTACTTTGGCTGTACCTCAAATACATTGCTTAAGAAGAAAGTGAAATATTGAAGCTGCAGAGAAGAACTGGTGCAATACATGTGGACATATGACTCTTCCTCTTTCTGAGAGTATGTTGTGTGACAAGATACAAATGGGTTCCATAGCTCTTACAGCTTTGCACTGTATAAGACACATTGTTCCTTTTTTTTTCTTTTTCCTGTACAATGGGAACAGCACAGACATAAAAGGAGTTAATTAATACTTATAAATCTTCCATTTAGCAATAAGGAAATTAAGAAACTATAAGCTAGTGTTTGGTCTCTGTGCCTGATGAGATGAGAATATTGTTTCCTCACCAATGAAGAAGCTCTGCTAGCTAGAGAAAAAGCACGAACTTCACAATCTCTTATCTCATAAACACAAGGTTTGGACATATGTGACCACAAATCAAGCAATAGCTCCAACAGCAAAAACAGCTCCTCTCCTTATATTTCAGAGGCTATAAAATATAAATATTGCAAGAAATTCAGTAATTTATCCTCCTCTGTTCATTTAGGTTAGGTTAATTCAGTGCCCTTCATCTTGAGGAAGCTGAGTTGGACTAGACTTTTTTTCTTTTTTTCTCCTACCAAACCAAAGCCAGAAAGGACTAGAAGTTGATATGTAATGGGAGTTGTCCAGTGCCTGCAAAGGAGGTTGCAGAAAATAGAAGATATAGATTAAATCTACCTGTTACTGAAAGAAAATAGAAGATATAGATTAAATCTACATGTTACTGAAAGGACATGTGCTCGGATCTCTGTGAAATTGCAAGGAAACTAATCTGTGATCTCTATCATGTTCTCCACAGAAAAAATATTTCCCAAATTTAGATTTGACAAATAATTCAACCCTTCCCTCCTGTCAATGCATAGTAAATGTCAATAGCCTACAAGCATCTTATGGTACAGCATTACATCTCCAGCTTTTGGATTACAAGTTCTGAATTGTGTCGGCTAAGATGTATTGTGATTTTGCCTTCTTTTTGCCCTTTGTCTTTTGGCATAAGTGTTCTTTAACTGAATGAATGCAGATCACTACAACCCAAAAAATCTCTCTTTGACTAATAATATGTAGCCTAAGTCTCTGGAACCAGCATCGAATGTTGGTAAAATAAGTGAAAGTACTTAAGAAAGAGAGGAGTGTGTGGATAATGAAGTGATACAAAGCAATCTTGATATAGTGACTATCAAGGAGGAGATGGGATGTCTCTGGATTTTCCCCTCCTTTCTGTTCAAGTGAGGGGAATAGACATAATTCCCAGTCATTCAAGTACAAGACAGCAGTGCAGTCATCATCTCCACTCTGGAAGAGACACTTATTTACAATACAGAAGTCAATGGACAGAGAAATGCAAGGGCAGATCTGAATTCAGGTGGGAGAAGATTGAAAAACATGTTCTATACCTGATTTTACTCAGAAAGACGACAAATAAGAGAGGACAGAGTGACAGCATATGCTTGTGAATGTTATACAGAAGGCAGACAATGGAAGTTCGTTGTTCCTACTTCAACACATGTAACAGGAAAACTTCCAGGAAACAGCTGGAAAATTTGTAACTGATCAAATATGGGTTTTATCTGATGCACTACTGAGCTGTGAATTTCATTGTACAAGATACTTTCAATATAATCTGCTTATCAAGACTCTATATTTTATAATATTGCATGTTAACAGAATGCAAAGCTTTGGGGCATTTTTTTGGTCAGAGATATAAAGGACGAAGTTGAATTGTAGTTAGTGTATTGAACACACTCAAATATGGAGGAAAAGCTTCTATCATTCACTTGGTTGGACCAAAATTTGAGGCAAGATATTTGAACAGCTAGATTAACCTAATCCTGGACAATGATTTGCATGTTTCACATAGCTCTGTATATACCTTAAGTAAATTTTGCAAGATATTATTCTTCTTCTTTGCATAATGTGATAGTGATTCTGAAACTTCCAGAGACTATTTTCCTGTAAGATTTGACACATCTATATTCTAGCATGTCTTTTTCAGCTTTGAAGAATACCACAATAAAATTAAATTTACACTAGATATTACCATGAACCCAATAAGAATAATATTACTATAACTTTACCAAGGAAGGCACTCAGTGTAGTTATAAAGGCAGCATAAAATACTAGAAGAAAGGAGAGATGGGAGTTTTCTCCAAGACAGATGTTGTCATTTTGGTTTGGTTTGGGGGTGGGTTTTTTGGTTTTGTTTTTTTTTGGGTGTTGTTTTTTTGTTTTGTCTTGTTTTTCATTACTGCTTCACAACCCTGTGCCTAAGGATAAATACTTGTCAGTGCAACATATCAGATGTGCCCAGTTTAAACCATCCAGCATATTCCTAAATGAATATTACCACTTTTCTATAGATTTCCCTTCTCTTTGGACAAGATAGTTCAGCTATATTCAAAGACCTCTAAAGTCACTCAAAAACCTAACAACTATGTAATAACAACATTCGTAATTTGCCACAATTTTTTCAATATTTTTTGAATTGCTAGGAAATACCTTCTCTATCTAGTGATAGCCCTTCAATCAGAACTATGTTTTGATACTTTTATTACGTAACATCTCTGGATGCTTAATAATATTCTCCATTTAAGTGATGCAAAGAAACATAACTAAGTTTTAAGAACATTTATTTAGGGAAGAAAAAGATTAAATATCTTCTGAAAGTACCTTTATGTGTAGGATGTTAGCTGTGAATTGCGTTACTGTTTTTACTATGATTTGATCCAGCTAAGGACATAGACCCATCTAATAGGCTAGAAAAGGAAGAGCTGATGCTAAAGAAAATATTTTTGCTGATGAAGTCTAAGTTCTATCCATCTAGAGTTATATGTGCAGTCTAAGAAAGTTTCTAAGTTCTGTCTGCATTGACTGCAGATGAACATTTCCAGATGGCAGCTCATTCCAGTCTTAGGCAAGGTGTCTGTCTCTCCTCACTGACTCTAAAGAGAGCTTGAAGGTAGGGTTTAATGTGGGTGTTTTCTGTGTGGGCATCACCTTTTAAACAAGTTGCTCTGTGTTCCTTTTTATAGTTGAGGAGGGATAGTCGTAAAGTCATTAAAGTGTAGATGCAATTTATCTTATCTCACTGGAGATGCCTACATTTGGTCAGAGGAATCACAGTCTCACACTGTAGACTACATCGATGTCCTATGCCCTCCTGCGTAGCTTCCCATCTTGTCCACAGGGATGTGGATACCCAAAGGTCCCAGTCAGATCTGCTTGTTCTCTGCAGATGCCTTGGATACAGTATGGCATTTCCAGTGGCACTTGATATCCATGTGCTCAGTGAAGCTGATCTCTTCTAGCAGGATACAGGTGGAGATTAAGGCACCTAAATTTAAGGGTCTACTTGTGTACTATGAGTTTAAGGTCCTGTTGCAATAAATGACATTATAGCCAAGAGAGTCCAGGGGCAGCTCAGCTCTCCTAAAAGTAGACGGTCACTGACTGGTCACCTGTACTGTTTTCTGGGTTTCTTTGGTGCACTGACACAGCTTCTGAGGGAGTGGAATGATGCTTTAAGATGTATTTGCATTTCCCTCTTACAACTAAGGCAGGCCTCACCAGTTGAGAAGCACTCCATAAATTATCCAAGACATGCCAGCCTCTCTGAAGTTATTCCAACCAGTTATTTCTACCAACTTATTTCTACCAGGTGGCCCTGGGGAAAATAATTTGCAAAATAAGAAGGTTGAAAGCATCATCAAAATCCCCGGGTAATTTTGACTGAAGGTGCTGCCCAAGAATTTATATAAATAGGCAACCGACCTGTTAGTTCAAGGATGGTGCTCAGGATAACAGTCATAGGTCTTCCTAAGTGTAGACACAGTCTGTGCAGAGCATACATAAATTAGAAGTATCAGATGAGCACAGAGAATTATGTGTTTTGGACAAGTTCAATTCAACACTTTAGCCCAAACCTGAGGCACCAACAGGACGAGCAGCTAATCAGGTTACCCTGAAGGCCACCAAGGAGCATTGTGAGATCAATTGGCACATCATTTTAATGCTCACTGGAGGAAAAGAGAGTCAGTAAATTATGGATTCCTGTGCTGTCTGGGACATCGCACATTGCTGCTAATAAACATGTTATGGTGTGAAATATGGTATGGCATGCGAATAATAATAGCTTGAAGCAGAAGAAAGGCTATAAAAAGAGGGAAGTTGTGGGAGAAGTGAGTTAAAAACCTAAGTTTTTTTTCTTTTTGAATGACCTTTTTTTCAGGTAGATAAATGGATGCCATGCATTTGAATGAGTAGACATATATGTCTCAAAGAGAGAGCAATTTACTGAGGCTAACATAGACCATTATCATAAATAGCCGCACTCTGGCAGTATCATGCAGCATGGAGTCTTATACTATGATTCTTGAATACAACCTACCAATATGGGTTTAAGGTGGAAGATATATTTTTAAATGGAAAGACATACAGTCCGTGTTTAAGGGTGCAGAATGATACTGAAATTCAGAGTCTTTGGAAATTATACTTACCAATACTATTGAAAACTAGTAACATGCATTTTACTTCCATTTACCTGGTATTGCTTCAACTTTCTTGTTGTTGCTGTCCATTCAGTGCACTCCCTTTTGCTGCATTCTCTTAGATTAAAGTGTGCTCTAACATCAAGTATTTTTTCTTTTTGAATGTACTCAAAGACCATGATTAAACCATATACTAAATCCTTTAAAGCTAAATGGCATCTGTCTATTTATGCCAGGAATAATACTCAGAAAGAATAAAAGACTACCAGGTTTGTTTATTAAACCTATTCAATATGGATTTTGAGTACCACAAGGATTATGGACATATTTAGATTTAGTTTCATGTAATCTGTTAAAAAATCAAAATCCTACGACTCCAAAGAAAACTATTCCACCGATATTTTATCTGATTTATTCTTGTAGCAGCATAAATCTTAGACTTGTATAATAACAGGTTCCAGAAGTCCTCATGACATCATCTGTTCCAACCCAAAAGGCAAAGCAGGGTTGGTTAGTATTAGGTCAGGATACTTGGGACCTGTATTATATTCAAAGCAACAATCCTGTTATGAAGTGTGTAAATAATAATCTATAACAAATAGCTAAAATGGGTACATTTTAATGTAGGTTTTGTTGTATCAGCATTTTCAAATGGAACATTGTTCTATCAGAAAATTTTGGACCCCTTTTATTCACTTTCTCTTTTTTAACTGAACAGATGGTGAAAGCAAAAAAAGAAAATGAAGAAGGGTGTGGGGGGGAAGCAACTTTGAGAAAAGGAATGGTTGAATGCCTATATTTTCTTGGGAGTCAATGAAAGTATCTATGCAGATAATTTGTCTCTTCTGGGGCAGTTATCTGGATATGTACATCTAGTTTAGGTGTTCAGACAGAAGCAAACTCCTGCTGCTACAGCTCAAGCTTACTCAAAAGAAACGTGGAATATGAACTTAGAAAGAATAAATGCCAGGTTATCAGCCCTTCTCACAGCAGTATTCTTCTACACTATTAGTGATCTTATTTCACATCTGTAATTCTCTGAATGATGCAGTGCTACTGACATGTACACAGATGCAGTAAAAACAGAATTTGTAATTGTTGCCTAAATGTGGCATAGATTTCTGTAAGGGGGGGAAAAAAAGTAACTTTCAATTCTATGCCCAAGAGAACACACAAAATGACAGAGGAAGTCAGCTGGAAAAGTCAATGATAAGAATGATGAATTCTTTCTCTAAGTATCACATGTTCCAAGCACTCAATTAAGCTAGTAGCTAGTAAATGTGGAACAACTAACTGTAATTACCCTTGCTAAAGGCTTAGAATCTGTTTGCAGAATTCAGTGCCATGGGCTTCACTGCACTGATGACTGTATTTAGCCTATTTCGAGGAAAAATGCATGCTGGAATTTAAGATCAATATTAATATTATTTATTTTCATATATACCAAAATAAAAAAAAAATCATAGAATGCCCCAAGGAAAATTGTTCAAAGTCTAATAGGCAAGAAACTGATAAAAATTTACCATGATTCTTTAAAAGAATATATGCAATATATATACACACATATATACAAAATACGTATATATAATATAATACATGAGATGTAATTATATAACTTATAAATTTATACCATAAAATTATAAAATATGTATGCATACTTACATATAACACATACATATTTTATATATAATTATATAATATATAAAATACATACACATATATATAACTCACAAAAAAATCCTACTTTTTTTAACTCTCTGCTACAATATTTCAGAAACTGTATTGAAGATGTATCAGGTGAGACAGATACCTGATCTAGTTCTGATTATTTTTTGGCAAAAGTTCTGAACAAACTACTTCACGTACTTGAAGCAGGAAGGTCTTGTCTGTTTGTCCAGCTTAAATGATGCTGTGACTGCAATGCTTCAGAAACCAGACTGGATTTTCCAGAATTTGTCAGGGCATCCTGTATCCTCACAGTTTATTCTCCAGGATGTTCCAAACTACAAAAGGAAAATGATCACTTGTTATCCAGCTAAGACTTTCTATTGCAAAGGAAGGAAAAATCATGCTCCCTACTGCAGAATGGTGCATTAAGACTGCTTTGTTTAGTTATTGACCAAAACAGGAACAAAAATAATAGGAAACTTTTGAAATTGTTTAAGTTACATATTTGACCTGATACTTGCATGGAGCATAATGAGGAAGACCTATGCAGCAGGATGGCCTTGAACCCATTCTCATTTCCTATTTGAGTTCCCTTCCACTTTCCACGCATCATGGAGGGAACGTAAAAATAGTAAGTTAAAGGAATATTGCATTTACATGGGAAAAATTCATTTCCAATTCCAGCAATTCCCTATTCTGATTTATGAATCAGTATGGAGGAAGAACAGAGGGAAAGGAAAGGAATTACTAACTGACTGTAATTATTGCATTTTCAGCCAATGCAAAAGTCGTACTCCTGATAGTGTTCCCCACCAGCAGTATTCACGAAAAAAGAAATGTCTTTAAAGCAGTATTTCCTGGAGATTAAAAAAAATAAATAATTAAAAAAAATCTGTACGTATCTGAGCATCTAAGGCATTTTGAAGTGAACTGGAAACTGAAAAGAATGTTTAATTTTAGTGGTCAAATGAGTATCTGAATATAAAATATATCCAAAAAGAAATCTCTGAACATTTTGACAGAAGAAGTACCAGGCACTAGTTTGCTAAAATTTGTCCTAGATTTGCAAGTTTCCAGTAGTAAAGTAGGAGTGGTTCTTCCACCATCCATGGTCTTTCTCAGACAGGTATTGCTGTCATCTGGAGCAAAATTGAATGCCCATATTTTCTACAAGCTTATTATCACTCTGTGCATGTGTGTGTTTGGACTTTGAGACAAATTTTCTATTTCTCTCCACAGTAGAAAGTTTAATTAGAAGAGAATAACTGTAATTATGCCATTTGTAAAGAGATTTGAGGAAATCTGAAGAAAAGCTGCAGACCTCTTCTGTGCCACTGAAAGCAACCCAATGACTTGCAACTCCAACAGCAAAGTCAAATAAAATTAAGTCCTTAAGCCACATGTCCCAGTAAGTGCCTGACCAGTCCTTTCATGAGAAGTCCCATCTTTTTCAGGGCTGTTGGATCATGCATCCTTAGAAGAAGAAGGAAGGAAACTTGGATATCTCAGATCATTCCTTAGGAAGAAGAAATAAGGGATGGACATGTCACATACAACAACTTTTCCTGCTCAAACAGACCCTTTCTAGTTTGCTTTGGCACAATGGAGACATTCTGAACTGGGCTGCATTAATCACAGTTTTGAATTATCGGACAATATCCATAAAATGTTATAAATAACGGCCAAACAACTGGGCCTTGATATATTGCCTGAAATCCAGACAAAGTGACTTGTTCTCTGCTAAAATCCAGGCTCTTATTGCCTCATAAATTGGGGCGTTCATCTCTTCTGTGTAATTTACTGACTATCTAAAAATGAATGATAGAACAACACCAACCTATGACTGCCGTCTATGGGCCCAGTTCTGCAGCCCTTCTCATGGCAAAGCTGCCATGGAAGCCCATGATTAAGTATTACAGGAGAAGACTCCAGTACTGCTAAAATAAGATTTATTTTTATATGGCTGGTTTGAAATATGTACGTTTGGCAGTGCCGAGGCTATTATTTTCCCCATTAAAGGAATATCATTGTTTATGGAGTGCTTAAATCCAGGGCATTATGTTTATGATATCCACCCTCCCCTCCACAACAAGAATCAGCTGCAATGAGACAGGGAAGAGAGAGCAAAGGCATTTCTAGGATATGTCCTGGGCACTCAAACTTTGTTTCTTGTGTGATCAGCTCACAGGGTCCTCCTCCTTTTAGAACACTTGATGAAACTACTGCAGGGTGGAAAGAGCTGGTAATCATTCTTTGTCAGAACGAAACAAGGGTATGCTGTAGTCCTCTGCTGGGTCTGTCGGTGAAGATTGTGTATTTTTTCTGTTGGCTAGTTAAAAATGGAGCATACTTACTATGCTCATGTACAATGCCAGACTAGGAATACTTTGGAGACCAACATCAGAATTCAAAATCACCAGTAAGGACAAGAGCAAAACAATACAATTGAGCTTGGACTTATTCTGACCTTACCTGAACAACCAAAATATTAAGTCTTTAGTCCAATTTGGTCATTTGGATCCCTTACAATTAATGATGAATACTGACTCTTCAAGAAGGTGAATCAACCATTCCATTTAAGATACCAGTTGTAGGAATGAATAGTATTACCCTTTGAGATAGTTAACTCTTTCCAGGATGACTACCGAGACCAACAAGCACGTTACACTGGACTAGATGCTGGATTCTAGCTACTCTGAAGCTGATGACAGTTAGAGTGAATATTTTCCTTTGTTTTGTAAGTTAGGAGATATTAAGTAAGGAAGTGACACTCTGGGCAGGAGTTTGTCAGCAAAGGATTTGGGGATTAGAGTGAATCAAGAGCTTAACAGGAATCAGAGTGTCATGCTGTCACAAGGAAGGGAGGACATCGGAGCTGGTCTATTCCATTCTGCTTAGTGCTGGAAAGCCGTCAGTTGAACATCTGTATTAATTTCTGAGCACTGAATTTCAATAAAAATGTAGATCAACTGGAGAGGGGTCAGAAGACAGTACTAGGAGTGATCTGAGGTCTACAATACATGGCCTTTAGGAGAATGTAGAGCTGGAATTGGGTTTTCTAAAAATGGGGAAAACCGAGAGAAAAAACATGACAACAAAAATTTAGTTAGACCTAAATAAAATCTTTCAGTTAGTGAGGATGGTTAAGTACTGGGGAAGATTGCCTATAATGTGGTTGAATCTTGCTCACTGGTGATTTTGATAAGTGGGATATCTACATATTGTTTAGCTATGGGTGATAGCATTTCAAGTGCTGAAACAGTTCAGTGACGCTTGGCCTTTTTTAAATTGAAGAATATCTTTTCGGGGAGGGGGGATGTGTGAAAAAGAGTTTGTCTTATACTGTGTTGCTGAAGTGGTCTATCAATCCAATCAAATAAGGATGTGTTTGTAACTGAAAGTTCATTTATTATTTTAAACCCTTTACCTTCATTCTACTTGCTTCTTTCCTTGCATATAGGAGTGTGTACACTAGTGTTTAACTTACTTGTGTTTGCTATTCAGATCACCTTCCAGTTAACAAAATCCACAGAATCCACAGTCCACAGTCCAACAATGCTGCACTACATGACCCCCTGAAGTGCCTTTTAGACCTGCCCTACGGCAAGGTCACATCCAATAAAAAAACACAAGAGTCTCTTTCAATCAGTGACATCACACAGGTTCTATAAGTTTGTCACATGCTTAAGGACTTCGCTCAAGAGGAGACTAAAACCGCAATAATTGAGTGATCAATCAGGCTTCACATTTGATCTGTATATATAAAAAAGGTGAATGTAAAATTCCCTTCTCGTGCCAAAAAAAATGGCTATTTCTGAACCTTTATGACATTTTTAATCCCTCTAAATATTTCATCTTTATAGACTGTATTATTTATATATTACAATCCCTGTCATGCCCTCAAGCTGTGTCAGGACACTATTTCTCCCTGTACAAAATAAATTGCTTATAAAATTTTTCTTCAGGGGAACTCAGACGCAAATAGTAATGTGCTCTCCTTCTAAGTCACAGATAACAGGCTGATAAATTGTTGTTCTTAGCACCTGTTTTGAATTTCTTGCCCTGAAGGATATGCATTCCTGTGCATAATACAAGGTGGCTCATTACAAAATGTAGACTACTTTAGGAGAGAGTTATCTCACCTAACTTTGGACAACTAATTTTGGTGTGCCTAGCCTAAATTAGTTAGCTAGTTTTCCCAAATACTCAGAGGAGAAAGACAAGTACTTCCAGCAGGTGTTTTAGCCCAGCTGATCTGGATTATCCTCTGGAGATGCCTGACAGAGATCACAATCAACTTAGACATCTTTATTTCCTAAAGTGTGGTGGGAATGCATCCAAATCTTAAAGAAAGATTGTTCCCTAGATTTGTCAGATGGTTAGGCAGGTAGGAGTTAGCGGTAATGTTATAGTTTCACAGAAAGCTGCCCCCAGACCATTGATTTTAATGGATCCATGTGAATTTATCATCTAGGGAATCTGGATCTATTAGCCTTCTTCTTCCATGTCTTCATCTTTCTGGATCTCATGCATCAGCTCATGTATCTACTTCATGAAAAAACAACAATTTCTTAACTGTGGATCTCCACAAATCAGGAAATTCCAACAATAAGGCTAGAACAGCACCCTTAATTCCGCTGTTTCAATCTTCCTGACTGATTTTCTTCCACAATCATCAACATTGGCCAGACATATTTGACAGAGGGGCCAAAATCACAAAGCTAGGTCCTTTGAAAATCATGGGAAAAGGTGATGAGAAGAGATTCCATCAATGTTCCTATTGAGAGAAAGATGGAATATCTGATCATCCTTAATTAGAGAATCCATACAGGGAAGGGGCTCTATAAACATCCCAAACATCAGAAATAGATTTAATCAGCCCTTATCTTATGCTTTATTAGGTAACCAAGAATCTAGGACCCAAATCAAGTAGAAAATAAGCTTCAACAGCTTCACTGCTTTAGGCATAGCCTGTTCATGCATGTTTTCCATGTTTGTCCATGTATATAAATAACAATTCATCTTGGAGTGAATGTGGCATCATACACAGAGGTCCAGTTTCAGGTTTTGTCATGCTTTGAGATGTGAAAATTGCCTCTCTTTGAAAAATATTTTCAAGGAATGGGGATGCTGAGGCACGTTAAATCATGAAGAACAGATTAAAGCTGAATATGAGCGTGGAAAGAATGATAGAGTGAGGACCAGAAAGACAGACCATAAGATAAGAGAATAAAAAAATATTTCCTGCTATTGTCATTGCAGAATTTCCTTGATCGTGAGTGTGTAAAGCATGTAAAAGCTTAAGAAACAGGTTACCAAGCTGGGGTGGTTAGATGCTGCTGACTGATATGGCCTCTGACACTTCTCAGTTATGTTACTTCATCCAGTCATTTTAGCCCTGAGTCCCTTTTACAACTCAAAACTGTATCTCACAATTTTACCCGTATCATGTTCACTGTAAAACTCCATCTCAGCCAGAGTTCAGCACAGCCATACTTCTTGTCCTTCTTTGCTCATGCAGCATTAAGTACAAAGTCCTGGGAAAAGTCCAAAACCTTGAGATTTGCTAACTATTAAAATGGATGCCTTTGGCATTTGAGTCTGAACAGCTACTGGGATGGGTTTTTTTGGACTGCTGGCTTTTGAAAAGTTTCAGAGTTTAGAAATGTAATAAGTTGATAAAAATTTACTGTCTCTTAACAATTGTTTTCTTCCAACCACCTAGAAAATAATTGTCTCCCAGTCTTTCTTTTAAGGTTACTGGTGTTCGCAATTAAAACATCTACTCCCTTCCCTGTCCCCCAAATAACATCAATTCTTTTTTACCGGAGAAATTCTATAATAATACTTAAAATAAATACACAAACCACAAAATGTAGCTGAGGTGATCAGTTATTCTTTTGCAGAGTCAGTAGAAGAAGAAAGTTTGGTCTGAATGTCCTTCATTTATTTAATTCTATTTGGGAGCCAAAAGGGAGGCCTGAGATATCCCAAAGACCACTGCAAATAAAGACTTGCAAAAACAAAATAAAAAAAAATTCTAGTGTAATGAAGACCATCTTCTGGACTCCTCTGGAGAGGTCAACTGATACACAACGGATTTGTAAAGAAAATGTGGATTAACACACCAGAGTCCCTCGGGAGCAGGGGTATATTGGAAAGAAATTATGTAATACTCAAGGCTGGGAGAATCCTCTCTTTGATGCATAAAAATAAGGCAGTAGATAGTTGGATGTTGTCACAGGAGGGTGTTGAGTTAGTAGAAGGAAGAGACACCCTTCAAAAGCTGTACTGCTGGCCAACAGCTCCAAGTAGTCTATCAAGCAGCAAGCGCATGCGTATAAAGCATGAAATATAGGCAATACATATCAGTAGCCAGTGTGGGCATTGCACAGGGCACGTACCTGATAGTTCACTGGATGGCTTTTAGGTGTTCCTGAAGTCCTCCTTCCCCAGACAGAGGAAAACCAACCACAGCCCTGATACAACCCTGCATCCTGTGGAAACACGGGGGAGCCTGGCAGTGGAGGTGATGCAAAAGACTGATAGGCAGACCTTGGCGGTCTCACAAACAAACACACAAACTCTACAAGTTGTACTGCTGCAATCATGCTGTAGTAGCTGCATCTCATCAGCCTGAATCTTATGCCTGGGAATCCTTTTCCATTATTGTCAATTGTCAGAATGGTGCTTCCCTATTTAGAGTATTTGAAAGGGATTTTTCCCAAGTAGAGTCAATAACCACCATCATTACTTTCTCCTCTGACTGCCAAAAGCGGAAATTGGTTTGTTTAATCACTGAAATTACACTCTGTGATAGCATAACATTTTTTTTTAGATTTAAATACATCATTTATTAATTTTCATAAACACTGCAACTTTTCTTATCAGTGCTTCTTTCATTTCTTCACTGATTTTTAAAATGCAAGGGTCAAGTGAGGCCTGAAGGCCAGGTTTTCAATTACTGCTGAGTTATATAATGTAGAAGCATTAACTAGGAATTAAGAAATGTAGATGACTTAATTATGTGTTTGAATAACTTTTGCTCTGGGACATTTTAACTGATGTCTCTGTCATCTTTTATGAGATTTAATCAACAATTATTGATATTCAAGTTCAGGTTGGATGGGGCTTTGGGCATCCCAGTCTAGTGGAGGATGTCCCTGCCCATGGAGGGGGGTTGGAACTACATGAACTGTTCTATGATTCTATCATTCTATGTACGGCTACAAACCACCAATCATAGGTAGACTCTCATTCAACTCTTGAAGTCACCTCATTGGCAAAAAAAACCCCAACCCTTCCACTTATGTGTTAGAATCATAGAATGGTTTGGGTTGACAGGAAACTTCAAATATTGTCTAGTTCCACCCCTCCCTGCCATGGGCAGGGACATTTTTCACTAAATTAGGTTGCTCAAAGACCTGTCAAACCTGATGTTGACACTTCCAGGGATGGGGCATTCACAGCTTCTCTGGGCAGCTTGTTCCAGTGTCTCATCACCCTCAGCATAAAATATTATACCCTTATATAGAATCAAAATCTTCCCTCTTTTCATTTAAGATTGTTACTTCTTGTCCTGTCACTAGACGTTCTGGTAAAAAGTCTGTCTCTTATATTGAAAATCTTTCTATATTGAAAGCCTACAATAAGGTCTCCCTGGAACCTACACTTCTCCAGGCTACAAAACCAATTTTCTCAAATTTTCTTCATAGGACATCTGTTGCAGCTGGATGGGGCCATCCAGTCAATTCCTTACCCATCGAATAGTCCATCTGTCAAATGTGTATCTCTCCAATTTAATGAGAAGGATGTTTTGTGGGAGTGTATCAAAGACCTTACAGAAGTAAAGGTAGACAAAATCGGTTTCTCTTCCCTTATCCACCAAGACAGTCACTCCATTGTAGAAGGCCATGAAATAGTCAGGAACAATTTGTCTTTTGGCTGTCTCTAATTTCTCTCCCTGTTGTCTGGAAATTGTGATTATTTAATTTTTGCATGTTTTCTCAATATTCATCAACATTCATCCACAGAGAGGTGTGAAGTGTAAATTTGTTATTACTGCATTCAGGTATTTATATGAAAAAAATGTATATGGTAGTTCCTTTGGATTGGCTTTGGTTTTCTTATTTTATGCAAGAAAAAACTATTTGTTTTGGGACAATGTATGTTTTTTGGAAAACAACTCTTTCACCACTTCATTTGATTGAATTTTTTCCTTTTAATTAGCTTCCAACTGAAATGTGAACATTTACTTGCTAGAAAGCAAACAACAGAGCTCTTAATTTTCAGCTTTTTAGTGGAAAACATTTCACAATTAGTTGTAGTGCTGTCATGCTGCCTCTGTTCATAAAATTGTTTCTTTCTCTTAATTCCAAGGATTGCATTTGCAAATAAAGCTGTGTGAGAACTGCTCAATTGGATCAGTCAGCAGTCCCTTCTGCCCAATATTCAATCTCTGAAAGGAGAATGTAACAGATGTTGATGGAAATAGTATCAGAAACAAGGCAAGTATAGATTAATATTACCCTATGTACGTCAGAGATTTAGACCTGCCCAAGAAGTAGATTTCATCTGCATCATCATACTTCACAACTGCCGACATATATTTTCTCTGTGAATTTGTCCTAACCCTTTTCGAGTCTACGTATACAATTGCCTTCCATAACAGCCTCTGAGGATGAATTCCATGACTGGAATGAATTATACATTTTGTGTAAAACTATGTAAATTATTCATTTTATGTAAAACCTAATAAAATTCTTTTATTTATTTCAAGTCTACTGCCTGATCACTTAGGAATTTACACCAAAGTTAGGTACAAACTTGCACAGAAAAGAAAGGGAACTATGTTCATCTACGTGCAGAAAACCCTGTTCATTTTTGCTGTTGCCAGTTCTGCAATGGGATTTCCTGTGAGTATGTGTACAGCTGCTGTGCATGAAATGCATTTAAAATTAGTCTTTTATGTCATGCTTTCTCACCCACTCTTGTGTCTTAATGTCATTCCTCCTCATTCACAGAATATTCCAGGAAACATAGAAATGATCTATTAAGCTCTTAACCTACCTTTTGGGGACAAAATACATTTGCTCCAATAGCCAAGTATTTCTCACTTGCAACAGTCTTTTGCCCATCAGCTTTCATTATCCTGTGATTGATGTCATATACCTCCATTATATGGGTTTGGGTTAGATGTTCTTTAAATTCCTACCCAAACCATTCTGTGATTCTATGTTATTCTTGCAATGTAATAGTCTTATTCTGGCATATAAATGGTCTCAATATTCATTTTCTCTACCCTTCCAAGTTGCTATCAGTGTGGTTTTTAGTCAGCGTAGTCCACCCTGTTTGCCTGGACAGACAAAGTATCACTGATCTGCTTATGCATCTTTATGTCATCATGGTGAGGAAGCATCAGGCTTACTACGCACACGGAGCAGTGCTGCTTACAGGAAGATTTCATTAGATGAACTGGCATCCTGGTGCCTCTGGAAGACTTGTAACTATTGGAAATGTCTGGAGATTATCTGACACCCCTGAGACTTGCTTAGCCTTCCCTACTGGACTTGTGACTGTTGCTTGCAATATCTAAACTTTGCAGGAAATTTTAGCCATACGTTATTGTTTAACTTTATAGTTCAATTTTAATTACACACTTCTGCAACTACAGAAAAGCAAATATGACATTCCTAACTCTCAGGATTAGCCAGTCGATCTGCTGCAAAATAGAAGCAGCTAGGGAACTGTTTTGACTTACGATTTTTGGTAAGTGGTTCATAAACCAACAAAGTGCCAAAGGTTTCTTCTGGACTTATTGATCCTGAAGGGATCCCTTGATGTCTGCTAAGAGTTCAGTTTATGGAGCAATTTCTGTCTAAGCAGGGACATTAACACATCTCTCTCTTCCATTAGTCTGTCTACTTTCACAAAATATTTAAGAATATAATGTTTCTGACTTCTGCTTCTCTGTTAACTTTGTCTGAAATTGGCCCATAGTGCATATAAACAATAATGTTACTTACAGATTACTTTGAAACTGAGCTCCTGCTCCATGTCCAGACAGTATAAATTAGGAATCTGTGTTGGTATAGTTGGCCTGGGTTAAAATTTAATGGGAATAACCACTGTGCAAATCTTTTCTCACATCATGCAATCGAAGCTGTGTTACTATATGAGTAACAGCACTAAAAACTGTTCTTCTTCCCCACTGAAATGCATACCCCAAAGCTGGATAGCTTTATGTGGAAAGGATGGCTTGGGAACCTTACACACATAGGTCAAAAAATGAAAAGGAGCAGGAAAATCAGCCAGAAATAAAATTGACAAGACAATTTTTCAAGAGAAAGTGCAATTTAATCTAAACATTTCAAAGTAATGTGCCCTGTTTCAGTGGCATTTTTAACATGAAAATGATAAAATGAACTATCATCACTTCATCTTTTAGTTTTGACAAAGTCAAAATGTTTTCTTTTCAATAAAGCAGAACCACTCCTTTTAATTTCCCTTTAAATGAATCTTAACACTGCCATTGTATGTAGTCCTTTCTATTGAGCAGAAAATATTGAATAAAATCTACTAATGAAACATAGCTGATGATACTAAACGGTATTTTTTTATGTCATGGGGAAAAAAGATTTTTTTTTTTTTTTCCTTTTTTAAGAACTCAAACTTTGCCATGTTGAAATTCTGGAGAAAAAAGCATGTTTTTTTGATCTGCTCTTGGTGCTAGACAGGTGTGAACTACCATGCTTCTGGAGAATATTAAGCAGCAGAAGCAGGACTCAGCATAATGACCATGCAAGGTATCAAGGCTAACATTTATCTGTTCCTTGTGAGCCTTCATGAATTTGTTGTTCTAGTGGGTCTGTTTCTATCATGTCTTACATGTGGTCCTTGAGAAAGTCTTCTATCTCGTAGAAAGCTAGCCTGAAATCACAGACACCAGTGGTGCATCTCCCTGGAGTGTGTCGGGCTGCAAATTGTCAGGATGATACCTGAGCAGCTGCCTTGTTAGCAGGATGTGGCAAGAAATGTGGCACATTAAGAGTATTTAAAACTTCCTCCAAGATTATTCTTTCAAGGGTTATAGATACAGCCAGTGAGGCAGGAAAACACATTCTCTTCATCTAAGACCCTTTGAAATCAGCAATGCCTTTTCATTAATTTAACTGCCTTCAGCTCAAGCTCAGCCAAATAAAAGTTGTTTCTCCTTCCACAGAAGGAGCAGAAGGTTCAGTCATTAGCACTAGCAGGTTAATGCAACATGATCTGGGCTCCTTTGCTTCTCTGCAGAAAGACAGCAGAGACATTTCACCTAAGTCTTTTCAATGTGCACCTAGGCTGCTCTCCAGCCCTCTCCTTCTACCCCTGTTAATACAAATAAATAGTTGATATAATCAACATGTGACCCCTACTAAAATGTTCCTGGCAGTTTAAGGAGGAAAATTATGGAGCAAAGACTTGTTTTGCTGGCTGTGTTTGAACAGCAAGCCGTGTCTTTAAAAATAAAATAATGCAGCCTCAGGCTGTTTATCTGAACATGATTGGAGCCAGGGGATTTGTATGGGTACCCAGAGTTATAAATAAATGTACTGAGTTCTCAATGCATGTCAGATTTTGTAGTCATGTAACTGATCCCAGAGCTCTTAGATAAGAGGGATGTTCTGATAACGTGGGCTCTCACTGTATTTTTGATTTTGCCCTCATTATTTTTAGACAAAATCCAAAGGAGACAATTGCAATAAATGTGATGAAAAGTCCATTGAGATATTATAGTGAAAACAACCTCTGAGTAGGCTGGACGTTTAACTAATGCTGCAAGAGATAATTGCCAAGAATCTACTGGGTGAGAAGTTGGGCATAATTGCTGGGAATTATGAGTATTTTAAGAGGATTGACAGTGCTGGAGTGCATAGTTCCACTTTCACGGTATGCAGACCTTGCCTTGCAGTTTCAGAGCTTCCTGGCCAGCTGCCAAAAATAAGTATTATCATGAAAGATACTCTTTTATATATTTTCACTTAAGAAGAAGAAAAGTGAATAGCTGACTCTGCTGTTTTAAACCTAACAGTACATGTTTGATATAAATGCATATTGGAAGCAGAGATGCGAGGCTGAGCTCAGAGGATTGATGGTCGTTTTGGAGATGAGTGTTTCAGGATGGTGGAGACACAGCTATGAAATCTCCTACTACAGTATCTAAAACTTTTGTGATTAAGGCAGCGAGGTGGAAGCTGAATATACTGCAGATGCCACAGGTAGCATTGAGTGTCCTTGATCATGTTGCTTAGCTGCTCTGGGGTTCTCTTGTCCAGCCATGGAGAGATTTGAATGCCTCCCAGTGCAGAAGAGTAATGCCTTCCAAAGCTGTGAGGACACTTCTATATTTTATTTTTTTAGGTAATGCCATCTGAAGGCAACAAACAGTTGGGAGAAAAGTACTGCAAGTTCCTCTTCTGAGGAACTTCAGACACTTAGCTTTCTGTTTGCTTATTGACTGCAAAAGGATACTTGGAAGAGAAAAATAGATGAGAAAATACCATATTTATCACCCCACTGGAAATAGAAGTGTTGTAACGTGGTATCAAAACCAATAAAGTCTTTAAGTCGTCTTCTCTGATTAAACCACTGGGTGGGTCAGGATCGCACACCCCATCTGCTTCAGTATGGGAGATCCTCTGTGGCATTGTTGGACTAATACCCAGTCCGCCTTTTCATCCAATTCAAAATAGTATGGAAGAGGAATTTTAACAGGGCATTAACCTATTAAAGAGGCAGGAATATGCATAAATGCCTGTTGAGAGGCACTTACTCCTGGTTAAGCAGGAAACTGAGATGGGCAGAGCGCATGGGACACAGCAAGAGGAAAGGTCTAATGCTCTCCCTGAGCAGGGAGACTGAAGGCCTGACTGCATTAGGTTATGGAAGGCTGCCCTGAAGGACAAAGGAGTCCAGGTGAGCTGGTTGATCTCTTCGGGTAATCTTCAAAATGCAGAAGCAGTCCAAAACAATGTGAGAGAAGACTGGCATAGCAGAAAACTAGGCAAGACACTTTTTGCGGAATATAAACACAGAAAAGAAGCAGGTGGGAGGCGGAAGAGGGGACATGCTACTAGGGAGGAATATAGTAACAACACCTAAGACTGGGCTGGAATAAGAAAAGTCAAAGCTTGGTGACAGCTGAGACATCCTTGAAGATTTTGAATCTTCACTGGACAAGCAACCTGATGTGCATTTCATGACAACCCTGCTTTGAGCAGGAGGTTGGGTTAAAGACCTTAAGAGGTCCCTTTCAACTGAAAGTTCTCTATGATGGTTCTGTGATGTTATGACTACATTGCCACATCCTGCTTATGAATGGAAATCTGAAAATGGATGTTCAAATTTTAACATTTCCTCTTGTAAGACCAAATTAGGTCTTGAAAATATTTTACTCCTTGTAGGAAGCACCAAAAAAAAAAATGAAACTTGCATTAAAATCTCAGTCAGAAGTAGCAAGCATTGTAAGGAAAGGAAAGAGATATACCAGTAGGATACCTATATCTTCATGGTTTTCAAGTAGATAGAGTATTGGCAGTATTGAGTATAGGTGCACCCATAGGCATGGAGTGTGTACGCAAGCTATGGAGTTCCTATTGTTTGCATCCCCTTCTTCTTCAGTGCTAGTTAATGTGACTCCATGTTAGTGCTTGCTCTGGGTTTTGTGAGCTTCTGGGGACACCGCAAAATGACTTGAACTATACATTCAAACGATGCAAGGGAGTGTCATATTTCATGTACCCTCCTCCAGGGAATAGAAGAGGGACTGTGATACTTTCAATCATTTCTCTTTGTCCACAAAATAATCAGAAAGCTTTTCCCTTTAGCATTGCATTCATCTTGTATTAGGTATCCATCTTTCAGTTCATTGGTGAACTGTGCAATTATGAGGAGGAAAAAGATGAACTTTTTCAGTAATCAGCAGGAAGGAAGAAGACGCAGATACACACAGACACATGTATGCTGTCATGGGTTGACCCTGGCTTGATGACAGGTGCCCACCAATGCCTCTCTGTCACTGCCCTCCTCAGCTGGGCGGGGGAAAGAAAATATAATGAAAGGCTTGTGGGTCGAGATAAGGACAGGGAGAGATCACTCACCAATTACTGTCACAGGCAAAATAGACTAAACTTGGAGAAATTAATTTAATTTATTACCAATCAAATCAGAGTAGGATAATGAGAAATAAAACCAAATCTTAAAACCACTTTCCCCTTACCCCTCCCTTCTTCCAGGGCTTAACTTCACTCCCCATTTCTCTTTCTCCTCCCCCCCAGCAGCACAGGGGGACGGGGAATGGGGGTTGTGGTCAGTTCATCACACGGTGTCTCTGCCGCTCCTTCCTCCTCAGGGGGGAGGACTCCTCACACTCTGCCCCTGCTCCAGCGTGGGGTCCCTCCCATGGAAGACAGTCCTCCATGAATTTCTCCAACGTGAGTCTTTCCCACGGGCTGCAGTTTATCATGAACTGCTCCAGCGTGGGTCCCTTCCATGGGGTGCAGACCTTCAGGAACAGACTGCTCCAGTGTGGGTCCCCCACGGGGTCACAAGTCCTACCAGCAAACCTGCTCTGGTGTGGGCTTCTCTCTCTCCATGACTCCACAAGTACTGCTGGGTCCACAGGAGCCTGCTCCAGCACGGGCTTCCCACAGGGTCACAGCCTCCTTTGGGTACATCCACCTGCTTTGTCATGCTGTCCTCCTCAGGCTGAAGATGGATATCTGCCCCACCATGGGCTGCAGGAGGACAGCCTGCCTCACCATGGTCTTCCCCATGGGCTGCAGGAGGATGTCTGCTCTGGCACCTGGAGCACCTCCTGCCCCTCCTTCTGCACTGACCCCAGTGTCTGCAGAGTTGTTCCTCCCACATCTCTCTCCTCTCTCCAGCTGCAGTTCTGCAGTTCCTCCCCACTCCCCCACCCCATCATGCATACATGCCTTGGCCAGCGTCGGGTCCATCATGGAGCCGGCTGTCATTGCCTCTATCAGACATGAGGGAAGATTCTGGCAGCTTCTTACAGGAGCCACCCCCTGGAGCTCCCCCCCACCCTGCTACTAAAACACCACACAAACCCAATGCACATGCAAAGCTCTGGGAGGGAGAATCAATTCGCAGTGAAGACCATTTGCTCATCCATCTATGTTTGCTGGGTAATTTAGGCCTTGAAAGCAGCACAGTTAGCACACTGAAACAGCATTACTTGTTACTGTTCAAGGTGAATAATGTGGCCTTCTAAGGCCAGGTCATTATCTCTCTGAGCCTGCTTGTGGCAAGGTAGAGGAAAGAAATATAGTGTCTATCTAAGAAGACCAATATTTTCAATTCAGATGTGTTTTGTATGAAACAGAAGCTCAGTATTTTATGGGATATGGCATCATTTCCAGCACGTCTTTTATGCTATTTGCTTGGGGCTGGCAGAAAAACTAATACTGTTGTGCCAAACCCCTAGAATTTGACAAGTTAATCACAGCAACAATTACACTTTTCCGTATCAATCATAGGATATCCACCAAGGATAACAGGCAATAGCAAAAACAAAGGAGTCCAATATAAGCAAGTCAGAGCCAGGATGATGATGTTAGAGCTGAGCTTTCCATTGTTCAGAAGGACATATTCAAACCGTCTGAATTCAGTCTAAGCAGGATTCATCCACACTGAATTCAGATGCCTATGGTGTAGATGTCTGTGCTAAACCAAGTTATCTGAGATTCTGCTGTATCTGGAGGACATTGAGTCAACAGAATGGCAGGAGTTCAGGGTACAATTCCTCTGATTCAGTGTGTAGGTACCTACATCAGGAAGACTTGAATTACACACTAAAATCTGTTGATTCCACTGACTACAGACTCAATTAAGGTAGCTAAATAAAAGCATCCAGTGCTATTGGAGATGCCCTAGCGTATCACTTTTGAAGTTCATTTGGCAGTCTAGAAGAGCTTGAGTCTCCCAAAGGTCTGGTGTCCTGTCTGTCTGATGTCTCATGAACCTTAAAGCATTTCATGATAACAATAAAGCATATTGTTAAATGTCAGAGCTTACCCAACTGATTTAAGTCCCAGCTCCTCACTAGCTTAGGGTGATTTGTTCAGGTGTAGACAGGTTTTGATAACTCTTCAGATGGATTCCACCATCTTTCTCACCAGAGGCATTACCACATCTAATGTCAGGGAATGACTGCAATATTCATATCTCCCACTTCCCACAGTGATGGCAATTTCACTTAAACCTATCACAGAAGAAAAACACTCGAAATATGTAAGTCAAATGGGTCACTTCATAAACATGATGGTTATTTTGTTATTAGCTATGGGGCCAAGTTGACAAAATTAGTATTCTTCTTAAATGGTTTTAATAAAATGCTTACCATTGTCTCCCATTCATTCCCTCTCTCCTACAGGGAGTCAAAGTTTTTCTGCCTTCAGTAGCAGAAAGCCTTATGTACTCATCACTTTCCTATTTTGTTGTTGTTGTCACCATGGTTAAGTTAAATGGCAATTCAAATATGGCCCAAAGTAGTCCTGACCAATGAGATTTTGACTTCTCCCGTGGTGGATTATAAATAGGAACTGTTTCCCTCTTTGTTAGATAATTCTTTCAACAGCAGAATTATCATTCTTGTATGAGAGTAAGGATAAAAGATTTAGAAAAAGTAAGAGGTGCCTCTGTTCCTCACATTCCTTTTATACTAGAAAACAATGGAGAGACTGAACCAGGATCATGACTGTGTCATTGAATAAATCATCATACAGAATCAAAAGAGAAAAAAAATCTTACTACAGAAGCAATACTATGTTAAGCACTTAATAACTACAGAGTGCTTGACTATTGTCCTTGACATTCCTTTACAAAAAGGCTACTGTAAAATTTATTTTCATAAAAAACAACCAATAAACAAAATAAGTAAATATGATAAGAGTTTTGCAGCCTATTCCAAACATTGCAGGAGTTATCAGCGATCTTTAGGTACTTTGCTCCCAAGAAAAATCATCTTTCCCTGGAGGCAATGGAACAGTTACTCTCTGTCTGCACTGATACACATGCTACTACTCTAAGCCCATCTTACTCTAAGCTACATCAAGCCCGTCTTACTCTCCCAGAATATTTCCCTTCACCAGTCCTCTTCTGCCTTTAAATCTGTCCCTGCCTCCGGGCTATTTCCTTTTCTAGGTCCTAATACCTAGTTCTTAACCCTCATTCCTTCATCTCCCTCTGCTGGAATATGACTTCTAATGCTGTACATTTCTGTCTAAAGACTTATAATTTGTGATTGACAATTCATCATCTGAGAATGACACACAAATCTCTGACAGAGGTGACCCTCTAAATTTCATGTCCTCCCTCAAAAGAGTGGAGGAACTAAAATGTCTAAATCAAATCAGATCTATGTAAATCAGATCGTCTTGATATCATTTATTTCTTAAGAGAGATGCATTAGGAGTAGTATTCCATAATCCTTTTCTTAGGAAAAGATGATTTAATTGAGTATGGCAAAAGTTTTACAGAAAGCTAAATAGAGGTTCCCGAATTGAGAAATCATAATTCTATGTGACACTACTTATGCCCTGACTGGAATTAAATATCTTAGCACTTGAGCTATTCAAGTTCAGCTCCTGAGGCTGTCTCATGTGCTGGCAAGGTGCTGATTGTTAATTCCTGTTCCCAGCTGTCAGAAAAACTAAGCCAGCAAGAATCTGCTGCTGTGGACATGGTTGATTTTCTTGAGATTTAACTGCATGCTCAAATATTGAATAATACCACAGAGGACTGCTTGGTTTACAGTAAATCACTGTCATAGCCCACCTTAAAACCATTCCTGTAGCTGTTTCAGCACTGAATCCTCCTTCATATGTGATACCTGCTTTGTGTGCTTCAGTCCTGTGACAATTGTGATGTGTGGCTTGCAATGTCAGGAATATTAACTATTTTACCCCACAATTATGTCTCCATAGAAATGTATTTATTATTGCAATGGAGTTGGATTCAGCCTTAAAACTGGGTAATTTTGGATTTTGGGGCAAGCCAAACTATCATCCTAGCTTCACAATGACCATTTCAATGCTCTATTGAGGTGGAAAAGGGCTGAAAAAAGCCTGTGTCATTTTGCCCCCCTTCTACAGAGCGTGCACTGCATACAAAAATTCACTTTGCATTCAGCACAAACATGTCACTCTGAAAGGACTGTGTCAGCAGCCTTAATTGCTTGGCTGGTGCCACAAGACTGATGGATTGTAGGCTCCTGCATTTCTAGAGGAAGGATGAGAACAGATGGGATTTTGCCAATTTAAACTTCTGTACATGTTTAATGTCCTATTTATCTCTTCCAGTGAGCCTGAAATGGTAATAAATGAACTAGATTTTTACTGGAATCTGTTAATGTCATGAGAAGTGTTTGTGAAGAACAAAAAGCTCTATTAGCCTACATTGACCTGCAAATAAACAACAGGCTGTAAGGAGTGGTTACCCACTTTCTAATTTGCTTAACGGCCTTTTAATGAGCGAGCTTATGGCTGTACAGTAAATACACTGGTCTAGCACCCTAGAGGCCTCTATTCATGCTATTTCCTGAAACTTTGAGACACCTCCTATTTTTTTGGTTCCTCTATTTTTCACTCAGATGAGACAGTTCATCCAACCAATCCTTGAACTATTTTAGGGGCTGGAATACAACTATCAGTACTAAGACGTTTTTGTTACAAGTCTAAGAACCTCAATGGCCCATTCATCTACCTACCAGGTCAAATTTCCCTATCTGAATCTAAATCTAAAGCTAAATCTAAATCTAAAGCTAAAGCTAAAGCTAAAGCTAAATCTCTATCTAATGAGTTTCTGTACCTAAAGTGTATTTCACACTTCATATAGAAATGCAGCCTATTTTTTGCTGCTGCAGAGATTATGATTTACTAGGGCTCAGAGCTGTAAAAAACATAATGTAATGGAATCATTGTCTGGGAAAACAAGCAGAGCAGGCTACACACACCAGGAAGACAAGGAGGGAAACAGTTTGGGTTACTTTTAAATTTGCAAGCAGAATCTGCAACATATTTCAAATTTAGTATGGATACCTCCTGATAGTAAGATGTTTGTTTATTCTAGCTTAAATCCTTTGGGCATGGAAATCACAACAGAATTATCTTTCTGTTACTGCTGAGTAAGAAATTCATGGGAAACCACCCTCCTGTTTGGTCTGTAGGAACATCTTCAAGAATCATAAACTCAATTACTTCCGAGAAGGAAAAATAACAGGGGAAAACAGCTTTACATTAGTTTTCAAAACTGAAAAAATTTGGATGAATACCAGATTGAATTTTAAGTGATAGAAATATCTTCAACATTGGACATGTTTGTAAGCAAAGTACAGCATATCTCGTAGGTTTTAGGGCTTTGTGAAAGAATTACTGCTCCTAGTGCACAGCCTTTATGCACTATAGACGCACACAGAGACACGTAAATTACACCATTCGTCTCCTCTATTGAAAGTCATGGGTTTTTCAGGATTATCTACTTTTTAACTAAATTAAGATCAGCAGCTTCTGAATCCCTGGAAAACAAAATCCTTTTTAGATGCCTTGATTTAGTCATGAAAATTAGAAAATCTTGGCTCAAATTATTTAAGATCATACAGTCAAACAGCAACACCTTCAGGAGTGGGTAAATCTCCAAAATTCCCCAGTTTATTCCTCCTTCCTCCACACAACTGAGGCGTATTAAAAAATAGTATTCAAATTACCTCAACAGGTCATTTGTTCCCCCAGGCCTTACTGAGCACCTTTGTTAATGATTTAGTGCCTGAACACTAAACCAAAAACACTTAGCAAGAGCAAAAAGTCTGCAAATAAATTAAAGAATAGCAAGTTCCAGTTAGTCTCCAAATAGAGTCTATGATTAAATGGTTTCCATTTAAGCAGCAGCAATACTGAACTCTTTTATGCAAAATTGTAAAGGCTAATAGATTCAACAGGCTTTAAACTAAAGAGAGAACAGGAAGAAAGGAACTGTTTTCTCAGCTTAGATAAAATGACTTGTATTTCAAACTTCAGTGTACAAAATACACTTATCCTTTTTCCTTTGCTTTCAGAACAAGGTAAGTATTAAAGTATTAGCACTTATATGCTAATGAATAAGCAAAAAAAAGAGTAAAAAGAGCTAAAAGTATCACTAAATGATAGAGATGTTGATCTAGAGGTCACTGATTTAATCTACTTGAATGATTTTTGTAAACAGAATGCCAGTTTATAAGGAGGTACAATCTTTCTGGGGAAGGTAACACTGGAAGGAGAGGTACAAGGATTACAGGATATGACAGTGGTATTTAAAATATCACAAGATGACATCTTCACAATGCAAACTGTTGAGGAAAGAAACTGGAAGGAGGAACATAAAAGAAAGCTTTGAGCTTCTCTCTTTGAAGAGCTTGGGGAAAAGGGTGCTGCATTATGTCTACTCCAACATTTGCAAGGCTGAGAACTGATGATGTGCTTTCAAATGAATCTGGAGTCATGGGAATCTCAGTGACTGCTGAGATATTTCTTGTTGTTGTTCATATTATTTTTTACAAGTTTTTATAGTCTAGAAAGGCAGATTTTTTTGTATGAATTGTTATTCTTAAATGTTAGACATAGGACAATTTGGACAAGTAGAACTTGTGCAATCCATGGAGGTGACACTTTAGTCCACGCAGAACTCAGAACAGATGTAGTCCACTGACATTGTACAACAAAGTTACACAATGACTTAGACATCAGTTCTTCAGGTGTGAAAATTTATCAAAAATGTTTTTCAAATCAAAACGGACCTAACAGTCAGAGATCACATACTTCGATTACTTATGTAACGTGGGTCTCTATCCAACAACCTGTGCCTGGAAAACTATTAACACAGAGAATATTACTCAGACATAGATTAATCCCTTATAGCTTTCAGTACCTAACTAAATCACCTGTTAAGCAGGGATAGTGATCTATGCTCCATCTAATTTCAAAGGAGAAGAATCTGCACTTCAGAGTGACTTGTATCTTGGATAGCTTCAGTTGCCCGTGGGAATTATCCAAGTCTGTCTCCACTGACAGGAAAGGAAACAAAAAGGAAGAAATCCTAAGGCTAGGCAAGATAAACCATAAATGCACACAGAAATAAAGGCTTCAACATTTCCTTAGTAGTGTGTTATATGATCTGAAGCACATGATTAATTTCTGTTTACTGTTTGTCTTCAAATTCCAGATTTTGGACCTTGTGAGATCAGGCATAATACATTCAGCATAAACCAGGAGCTCAGAGTATGCAAAAGGACTAACTCAAAGATCAGGTTAGCACCTTATGGACAGTAATATCTTAGCCAGTAAAGTGCATAGGTTTCTAAGATGAAGCCATTCAGCAGCAAAGATAACCAGTGCAATTAGAGCCACAGCAGTACAGCAAAGTCCATTCATGCATATATGCATCCAGTGATCCCGACTGCTAAAAGTGGAGAGATTTTAGAGATAAATCAGGAAATTCTGTCATCTGAGGGATGTCATCACAGTCATTGGAACAGGGATTCTAGTCTCAAGATATCAAGAATTAAAATAGTTAAAAATATATATAGCATTGCCGTTAATGGAAAGTGTCCACTGAAATACATTTAACATAGTTAAATGAAAGTATATTGCTTCTAACTTTAAAAGACAGGATAAAGCCTGAGGGTGAAAATCACCCCATATAACTTTATTTGCACTAATTATTTTCACACTCAGATAGAATACCTGAGGATTTGGGTTGTCATCTGTTTGGATGACTGATGACATGTGATGACACAGACCAATCACTTCGTCTAGATAGTGATTATCAAAATCAGTGCGAGCTCAGGTACTCTGTGAACATAAATCACTAATGAGGGAGTGCATGTGAATAATACAAGAACAGAAGGGGGACTAACACTCTTGAATTAATTGCTGGCTTGGGATAATCCTTTACTCTGCAGCAAATAATGAAGAATGAAAAAAATAAATGGGAATTTTATGACCAACTGCAAGATGACTTTCCGATGGCTTGTTTCATTAGCCGGCAGAAAAGTCTTTGCAGGAAAAAAAAAAAAAAAGCTCATTTTTAATTTGAAATTAAACTTGAATATAAAGAAACATGTAAGTAACAGGAAGTGGTAGAAAAATGGATTAGAACTCAAACCTCAGATTTCACAAATACTCCTTAGAGTGGGGAACAAGTTTTCCTGATGTCCAAGACTTCCAGGGTCAAAATAAAAGATAAAGTTGGTTTGGTTTGGTTTGGTTTATTTGCCAAGTTAATTGTATACTGCAACAACTTCTAAGTAAATATATGGAAATAATGCTATTAAAAAACTTGATTAGGGCATAGAAGAGAAAAGGTGGCTGTGCATTTGTTGATGTTGCCTGAATAGAGTGGAAGGATAAGGGGAGTGTTCATAGCATTGTTGTTCATTGGAAATTTGTAGCTCAGGTCTTCAATTGGGGAACCCTATTTTCTGAAATTGCATATGCTTGTGCAAGCTTTGCACAACTATTTGTGGGTAATTAAGCACCGGCTGCTGAGTAATAGAGTAAGGTTTAATGTACGGTGCCTCTTGTTCCCTTTACATATTTATCTTCAAAATGAAAACCTGAAATAGTGTGTGCTATCTGTCTGTGTCATAGTTTAACTCCAGTCGGCAACTAAACCCCACACAGCCGCTCACTCATTTCCCCCTGGCAGAGAGAGAATCAGAAAGGTAAAACTGAGAAAACTTGTGCGTTGAGATAAAGGCAGCTTAATAGGTAAAGCAAAAGCTGCACGCACAAGCAAAGCAAAACAAGGAATTCATTCACCACTTCCCATTGGCAGGCGGGTGTTCAGCCATCTCCAGGAAAGCAGGGCTCCACATGTAACAGTGACTTGGGAAGACAAATGCCATCACTTCGAACGACCACCTTTTCCTTCTTCCTCCCAGTTTGTATGCTGAGCATGACGTCATATGGTATGGAATATTCCTTTGGTCAGCTGGGGTCAGCTGTCCCCTCTCTGACCCTCACAGCTTCTTGTGCACCCCCAGCCCACTCACTGGTGGGGTGGGGTGAGGAGCAGAAAAGACCTTGGCTCTGTGTGAGCACTGCTCAGCAGTAACGAAAACATCCCTGTGTTATCAACACTGTTTTCAGCACAAATCCAAAACACAGCCCCGTACCAGCTGCAATGAAGAAAATTAACTCTACCCCAGGCAAAACCAGCACAGCCTGTTAGCAAAGTTAAGGACTGGATTGTGATGAGAAAGACTAGGCAAACCTACAGTTCTTCTACCAAACCTTATTCAGTCAGTTCAAGAAACTTTTACTCCTGAGCTCCCAAATACATCTTAGGATGAAGGGTTTTTTTCAAGTAACTTCAGCAGTCTGAGTTAGATGTCTAAGCTATCTACTTACTTTGGTCCCTTTGTAGCACTGGAGAGACATAAAGTATCTGCTGGGTGATTCATCCCACTCATGTTATACATCTGTCTTAAATCGGGATGAATCACCCTCTGGAACTACCAATCCCTCCTGTCTGATTTCTGAGGAAGTTTAAACAACTACTTAAGAGAGAGAACTTTTATGGATTGCAGTCATATGTGTGTTATCCTACTATTGCCACCAATCCTTCCAGGTTGATATGGATTACAGGAACTGCAAAGACCTTTGTTTTCTCCTATCTTCTCACATCGTCTCCTTAGAAACAAACTACGGACCATGTGTGACAGTACCTGACAGCTCACCAGAAAGGAAAGCAGCAGATCTTGTTTGCATGTTTGCTCAAAGAGGTAAGAATTACCAGATACCTTAAGTAAAGCAGGATCTGCCAGGTCTTACAGTTGATCCCAAATAATTTTCCCCTTCTGTCATCTTGGAAGAAAATTATGATTCAAAATCCTGGAGAAAAAAGTCTCACATTAATTCCCCTTGTGCAGCAGTGATTAAACCTCCCATTTATGCCCTGCCAAAGTGCTTTATCCTGTTCTGGACAAAGGTGACAAATGTTCAGTACAATTTCCACAGTTAGAATTAGGATTTCACCTATTTGTTGAGATTACCAACAAGATGATGATTTGGTGCCAATTATAGTCTCAGGTTTTATTCCATGAGTACTTTATTCCTGCAGTTCCCAGTTTTGTTTTAGTTAAAGAGTTGATGTGCAATAAAAATTCTGAATCTGTACAGGTCTAGACTGGGTTTGAATAAGATACTTGCTAGCGAGATTTCCTACCTCTCAACTAAGCTTCAGTAAATGTTGCCCCCAGAAACATGATTGTAATAAGTGACTCAAATGAGTGCCCTCAAGCACCACCAACACAAAAAGCAGCTGCTCCTAAAAAAAAAAATCCTAAAAATATTTCAGTTAATTTTAAAGACAAATAAAATTTTAAAGGAACAATTTTTAAATACCTTAATTTAAGTTGTAACTCATGGTAGAAGAATTACTAGCTGCTTAGCCTTCCCTCAGGGTTAGGGTATACTCCACTTGACATTAAGTTTATTAGATTGTTTTCCACCTCCTCTGATTTTAACCATTTAGCCTAAAACTGCATAGGGAAAGCATTTCTCAGGCTTTTGTTTAATAAAGGCCACTTGAGATTGGCCAAATGTTTCTAAAGACTTACATAATTTTGTCCTTTAGAGATAATGACAATGTCACTCTCATCTCCATCCTTTAATATGCTTCTATTTCACTTTTAATATGAAACTTAATTAAGAAATAAGTGTGATTAAAACAGGTATAAGAAAATATCCTTACCCTCCATGTATCCCCCAGATTTAAGTAGGAGAGAACACTCATTTAAGACTAGAAATTATTTATACTTTTTGCATGGTTTCCTATTAATCAGCATCAGAATGAGAGCAATTTACAAAATTCATGTGGCATCTATTAAACATTTTCTTCTAAGTAAGTAAATGAAAGAGATTTACTAATTCCGCTACACACTTCATGAATTGGTAATGGGTGAGAGATACTAAACACAGAGGGACATATTAAATCTGTACAAAATGCAAAATACTCCTCAGATCTCCGCTAAATACATTTAATCCCTTTTTGCATGTTTTAAGGCCCATCAGATTTTATAAATATTGATACAACATAGTGAAAGGTGACTGCAAAGAAAGGACAAGCATCACAGAGAAATATCATTCAGCATGACTACATTGTCTGCACTGGAGTTAGACTTTGGGATGTTCTTTGATTTCACTGAGACTCTAAATCTGGCTGAAAAGGCCAGTTTCACTGAATACTCTACTCTGTGGGGAGGCCTATTTTAGAAACAGATATTCGAATAGCTTTTTTCTCTCTTTACAAGCTATATTAGTTTATGATATCCAAATGAAATCCATTAAGACGAGACTTATAAAATGTTTCTGAGGTGACAAGCAACACTGAGTAATGGTTTAAAAGACAATTTTCTAGCTTTTTGGACCAACACTATCAATGCTCAAAATTTCTGCTAGATTAATATGAACTTTTGACATAAAAGGTTCAGTTAATGAACTTGGTAATGTTTCTACTCTGTCATATCCAGTGAAGCACCCAGAGAACACACATCACAGGTGGTCTGTGAATCATGGTGCTTGAATCAGGCTCTGTCCTGTCTGTGCCTTTGACATACCCTGGGGAAGTCAACATTTTTCATTTGTTTTTAAAAATGCACACTCAGTTGCCGGTCTTATTTTGCTGACCTCTCTTTGCTCTCTGGTCGAGCTCTCATTTTGCCAGGAAGAAAAGCTCATCCACTCTTATTATGTTACCATTTGTATTGCTGTAGCATCCGAAAGAGCATTCAGAGACAGAAACTGGTAATAAGAAACATGGTCATGGGTAGGTCAATAGCACTGACTCTGAGTGGGTCTGTGGCTGCCACTGTAATACAGATGACAAATAAGCTGTGCTTTAATTGTAGAGACCCAATGGCAGTGAGGAGAAGAGGAACCTGTATGCGGGTTTACAATTGAAGAAAGCGCTATGCCAAGGACAAAGGCAATTCCTGGCTGTATGATGGGACATGCATGTTTTTCAGAGACAGTTGAAACCCCCCAGATGAAACCCAAATATTGGGAAGTACTTACTTGAGCAACTTTGCAAACTGGCCTTTGAAAGCATAAACCAACTAAATCTGGGTTCTACCCAAGCCTATAACACAATTCCCACAGATTTTGATCCAGTTCCAAATTCATTAGAAAACATGGCAGAGATTTCAGTTCTCCTGACTAGAAAAACTGTTTTATAATTAAACTTTATGTCCAGTTGGGCCTATTGGTGACTTCAACACAGATGGAGATGAAAATTCAATTCTTCTAAAGATAGCGAGAGCACAAGACAAATGTAATAAAAGAAACATTGACTTGCATCTTTACTAGAGGAAGGTGAGGATATTATTGCTTCCAGCAGTGTCCCCAACATTTCCTCCATCCCAGTTCATGGATAGCTGAGTTACTGGTGAGCCTGAACTATCACAAGCTATAGCACAGTATTTCAACATAACCAAAATCAGAGGAGGTTTTCCTGGAATTTCTGCTGGCATCTGAAGCCACTTGGAAATGACTGAGCTGTGTTGCAGGGAAGGGTGGATGACTGGAGGGTTGCTTTCCATTAGCCATGCCATGATACACCTCCCTCCTTGTCAGATAGAACAGGACCCTCACGTTGATTTGTGGGAATGACCATGCAATGCTTTAGGGAAATGCTAGCTTTGGGGAAACAAACAAACAAAAACCTCTTTCCCCTTTGCTTACAGTCTCCCAAACTTATTTAGCTTTAATTGGCAAGAAACAGAGCGAATGTAAAATTCAGTTTTACTTCATGGTTATCTTATTTGTTTTATTCAGCTATGCAGTGCTGTGATGCCAAAATATCATCCCAACTTATGCATTATTTACTAGTTAATATCTCAAAACAGATGTCTCTAAATAAAATATATTTTTCCTCTTGCTTGTTTGCCTGGGGGCCAAATTCGAGGAATAGAACACCTCCTTGGTAATGTGCAGTAGACTCAAATCATGACATTGGGGTCACCGAAACCCTGTCAGAGTTGGACGTGGGACATTGAGAAATTTGTAGCAACATGTGTCTCTCCAAGTCAGTGTCAGTATTTCCTAGTTCAGGACTCTTTTATGTCTATGGCTTTTAAGCAGCCCTTTTAGCCCTGCCCATCTACTAATTTCAAGGATTGCATATTTCCTGCAGTACTGTTTGGCAGAAAGTCCATGTATCAAGGGATGGTCTGGCTGGATCAGAAAACAAAACCATAATGCTTGGAAGCAAGCAAGTACCCATAAGAGGAGACACAAGTCTGTAATTAGCCAAGTGGAACATGCATTTAACCAATGTATTTAACAATGCATTTAGCACATATTGTAGTTTTTCAAGCTGGTGCTGAACAGTTCATAAAATATTGGGATGTGGGCTTTATGTTTCTTTTTTCCCTCATAGATAATTATTTTATATCACGTTACTGATCTTTCCATTAGATACTGGTGAGATTCGTGAACTAGCAAAAAGTTTCACAGCAAGAAATTCCATGAAATTGAAACACGCCCGAGAACCCTGTTCACAATCCTCACTCTGCCACACAAATGATGTATTTCTTAAGGTTTTGGAAAACATATGGGCTGCAGGGAAACAAGTCCTCAGCTGGCACAGGGTAATTCCCTGGAGCACTTTGATGTTCAGGATCAAAGACATGAATGCGGTTGGCATTTCACTGGGGTCCAAAAGCACATTTGAGCTGTGCCTTCAGGTTGTTGATGAAGGACAGATCAATGAATTCTGGTAATCGGACTTTCCCTGCAGGTGGAGGCTTTACCCTCAGCTTTAATGAACTGTAAGAAACACATGCGTAAGTCAGGACTCTGTAGCCGCCTATGACTACATCTGGAATTTCTGTCCAGATATGAATTAAAATGGACAGTTTTAGGGACTCTCTAAAAGGTTACAAGAGAGAATCTGAAACTGGTCATTGGTAACTGGATTGCAGATATCAATTTTTCATGTATTTTTTCAAATCTGAAAGTTGATTTGGAGGGCGAGAATCCCAGAAGGCTTTCTCTTTGTATGTTTTTATTTATCTATTTTTATGGTGTCACTTACCTTAAATTCTCATAGTCTTGCAGAGAAAAATTTTTTTGATAGTCTTAAATGAGTGTAGTGGGAGAATGGTAAGTTTCTTCAGCACAGGATCAACCTCCCAAACTCTCTAATTTTATCTAAATGAAGCTTGAGGTATTTTCACTTACGTAAAAGAATTTAGTCGATGCAAGGCTTCGTCATTATACATAGTAAAGAGATCTCCCAACTTGAGAAGGCTGGAACCTATGGGAAAGAAGGTCATGAGTGCGAGGAAACAATTAGTGCTGTCACTATTTTAAAGCATGGGTCCCAGGAGAGCTGGCACAAGAAGGCCACAGCAGCTCCCGTGACGGGATGTATTGAGTGCCTATAGGGAGTGTAGGAAAGATTACACTATGATTTGGGTGGCAGCAGGAAGGCAGGGCTTATATTCTGGGTACTAGAAGGAGGAAAAGACTACTGAATAAAAGAGAAGGATGAAAATACGGTGGAGGTAGTAAAGACAGTCTAGAAAAAAATGTATGCTTTACAATCTACTGCTTTGGGTACAGAAGAAAGCCTGAAGTGATTAATTCATGTGCCAATAATCACAAAGCAGATAGGAAGCAAGGTTAGGAGTAATACCCTGCTGAGTCCATGGCCAGAGCTGTAACCACAAAGCCATTCTGCTCACAGCTGTGCTCTGCATCTCACAATTTGCATACCTTCCCTATAGATTTACTTGCCCCTGCAACACTTGGCAAAGCACGCGTTCTGAGTTTCAGGAAATTTTGCAGAAGTGGCAAAACACAGCTATTTCAGAGCTTAACAGCTAGCTGCAAAGGGGGGGGGGGGGGNGGTACCTCATCACTAATGGCAAATTATCTAATTATAAAGGAGTCAAGACCAAAGTTAACTAATTGTTCACAGATTTCTCACCCTTACCCCTGCCAACCTCTAATATATGTGTACCCCTAGCAATTACCCGGCAGTTATCCACAACATTCACAAAATTAAGCAAATTACAAATGGGCACACTCTGGGCAGTGCATGCCAGGCTTGGCTCTCCAGTGAACCACGTAATGCTCTACAGCATTTGGCTTCTCTCAGCAGGTACATTAGTTAGGGTGCATGAACCTAATCAGCTGGAGTGAATGTGCACCAGTAAGCATGTTTGGAAGAGTGAAGGCATTTGACTTTCATGAAAGATGAGGAGAAAAAGAAACTCTGACTGCTCTGCTTTGGCTTCTCTCCCCTCCAGCAGCATCTATGCAAAATGTAATCCTGTTGTCAGTCCCATACGGAGCAATGCTGTCTCCCTAGGCTTCTATCTTTGTCTCTATCATGCATGTCCAGAGTAGAAAAAGATACCTAGAAGGGACCTAAAATAGAATAAGGCAGTTACCAAGCATTTTCTGAAAGAACTGCTGAAACTTTAGAGGATGTTGTTAGTTCCCAATCAGCAACTGGGGACTGAACGAACTACAGGGAGAAATTGTCATACATACTGGAAAATAAAAAAACCACCCCAACGGAGTGAAGACTGAGATGTCTAAGTTTCAAGGGCTGGATTTCAATTTCCAGTCTGTGCTAAGTCAGTTCATCCTGGTCTGCCTCTAAAAACCACATCTGGTTTGTTCCCGAGCCAGCTATCAAAGAAGCCTCTGGGAAACTTGCGTGTCTAATGCTTCTGGTCTCTTTTGAGAGTTGTGGTGTTCTTACTTGGCTTTGATAATGGGTCCTCTTGTTCATCCTCTTGCCTTTCTTCCTTGCAGAAGGCCCAACACCACCACAGAGGGAGAAAAAGGATCAATCTCTGCCTCTAGCCCAGCTAAATGAGCAACTGATACTATTTCTGACAATACCTCTGCCCTTATTACTTGGTCATGAGTGACCATACACCCAACGTCACTTACTAGAGAAGTCTTCTGTTAGGGTGGTGTTTCATCCACGGTGATGTATTTATTTATGTTGTACGAACATTGCCTCATCCACCTCTGCCAAAATGAGTTAGTCTCCAGTAAGTACTGGCTTCTTCAACTGGTACAGCTGGAGACAAGAAAGAAAAGGTATTTGTATGCTTATGTCATCCGAAAAATATGTGATAATGTATTGAGAAGCTCCAAGAGACCAAGAGAACATATTCAGCATATGCTGAATGTTTTTACACTATCATTCTGTAGCAATAACTACATTGTCATTTTACCATCAACTAAAAATCAACCAGATATTAACATGAATGTTGTAGTCTCTGAAACTCCCCAAGTCTGTTTCCCAGGAGAGCTCTGAATTGTTTAGAGAACAAAACGGCTGCTATTCCTCTCTGGAAACAGATAATTCAGTCACTCCGAACACTGAGATATCTCTGGCTGAAGTTCGGAGGGGAATGTATGGATTGTCAGTATCTAAAGAAATGAATTGTAGAGATTACACTCTGAACTTGCACCTGAATTGATGCATAAACTGGAAGAAAGAAAGTTTGTAGAAGAAACTCTCACAAATACAAGGTAGAGTCCATGTCATCTATCTATTTTTTTCTATCTTAAAGTTAGGTGTTTACTGTTAACTTCTCAACCAGAATCCTTCTATGGTCAATAGAGATGAATAGGCACCTACAGTGAGTGAGTCATTCTATCTATCTTAGGAAGGGATGAATCATCCACTAGAAGTGCATTTCTTTCTCCATCTTTGGTTTCAGATCTGAAAGAAGTGTGAGCAACTGAAAGATGTGTTCAGGTTTTTCCAACTGCATAAAATGTCATAATAAAAATATTACTTGTCCTTATAAACTTTGTCTTGCTTGTTTCTTCAAACCATCATGACAGCAACAATAATGTTCTCCTCTGTAGAGAGAGTTGAGCTTAGTCTACCAGACTTCCTGGTAGATGAAGTTAGGTCACATGAATCCCATGCAAACTGTTTACAAACTTTTGTCTAAAAGTTACACGTGCTTTTCCAAAGGCTATGAAGGATGCTTTGAACACTTTTAAGCGTTTTACAGATACATCAAATGTTTATCTGATCAGGAAATATGTAGTCCTCTTTCTTTGAAAGTTTTCTAGGGTACATTAACACTTCCTTATCAAGCTTTGCATACAATTGCCATGAGATTCAATCAGATTAAAAATAAATTGTTTTGAAATGCCTTTGCTTTGTGTATTTTTTCCTTGCCCCACAGAATGGAAATTGTTTTCTGGCCAGTTCTGTGTAAACAGTGTAAGAAATTCAGCTTTATTGAAACATTCTGTAGGGAAAGAATTTGTCAAAGAATAAATATTATGTCCAGACATATCCTTTAATTCATTATCAACTTTTTCAAACAAACTTGGGAGAAAAATGAAAGGATAAGATTCTAGCTGAATTAATATGAAAGTTATCCTCAGCATGTTTAACATACATGGTCTGAGTCAAATATTCTAAAGGGAAAATATATTTTCTGTTCCAGAAATATAAGAGAACTGTTCTAAAATCTGTTCTACACTGGAGCTCAAATCAGATGATTGTTGTTCCTGGCTATAAAACACATGAATTGTGAAAATGGTCTCATGAGATTTCTAGCCTCTGAATCCTAGAGGTCTCATGAGATTTCTAGCCTCTGAATCCTAGAGGCCTTGACACCTAAATAAGGCTTCATTTAGGAAAAGCAAGTATTCAAATCCTTCATCTGCCTAAATGAGAATGTTTGAGGAATATTGGGGAACCATCTAATTTAGCCAATCAGAGTGAAATGATCCTAAAATTTCATTTGTGGATTGATTTGTTAATTTTGTTATTTATTGGAATTGTCCCTAAATAATGTTGGCATGCATGACCATAACAGAGCCTGACATATACCTGCTTTTTCTTCTGTATGACCACATTTTCCAATGTGGGTTGAACTTTCTATACATTTGCCTACGGTTATCATTTGACCAGAAGTCATAGGTCAGCCATTACTGTGAATGGACAGGAAGGCGTATTAGATTACAACAAATACAGAAATCCCAACATAAGTCTAGTGATCAAAGTTTCAGATCTGTTAAGCACATCCAGAGGAACAACTGCACCAACACAAGTGCAAGGCAATTCACTATAAAGTTATGAACCTATGTCTTTAGTGTATCTTTTCCACCATTAGATAAATATGAAGACGGTGTGTGCTACTTGTATAGCTGAGTTATTTTAGACTTGTCAATGAAAAGCAGGACAAGGTTCAGCTGGTGAAAAGTGACATATTTCAACCGGCTCCATGGGTGTCATGTCAACATGTACCAGCTGAAATTCTGGTGTAACAAACAGAGATATTAAGTTATGGCCTGTTCTTTCATGACAAAAGCCAGGATGCCAACCCAATGAAAAACTGTGAAACATCCATTAAAGAGCATTTTAGTACTTTGGAAACCAAGAGACCACATTAAAAAGTTTAAGTGGACTAATTACTTGAATTACATTACATTACAAACCTAAGCTGGGTTTTTACAGCCCTGTATTTCAGTCCTTGCTGTTTCTTGCTAATGAAGTTAGCTATAAAATAAACAGGATGATGCTCTGGTTTTTACTGACCTGCCAAACATAAAGACTTTTTATGGCTCAGAGCAGGGGCAGAATGCAGGGGATGAGGACTGAGCTAACAAGCGCTGTGAACACTTGTGTTCTCCAAGCTGTAGGGAGAAGCAATATTTGTACATTTCACAAAATCTTGGATGAACACATTTTTACTGAGCACGGTAAAAACATGTCCATTCCCCAATCCAGTACCATGGGACAAAGCCCTGGAAGGAAGAGGGGCCCAAGACAGCTGGTTAGGATTCTAGGATCACTCCCTCCAACCTCAGGAGCAAGACATCCCAACCAAGAGGAAGTCAGGCAAAAATGCCAGGAGGCCTGCATGGATGAACAAGGAGTTCTTGGACAAACTCAAACACAAGAAGGAAGACTACAGAAGGTGAAAGCACGGGAAGGTAGCCTGGGAGGAATGCAGAGAAATTGAGAAGCAGCCAGGGATGAGGTTAGAATAGAATTAAATCTGGACAGGGACATCAAGGGCAACAAAAAAAGTTTCTATAGGTATGTCAGCAATAAAAGGAAGACTAGGCAAAATGTGGGCCCCCTCCAGAATGATAGGGGAGTGCTGGTTACCCAGGATATGGAGAAGGCTGAGGTACTGAACAATTTTTTTTGCCTCAGTCTTCACTGGAAAGTGCTCTAACCACACCGCAGAAGGCAAGGGCAGGGACTGGGAGAATGAAGAACCCCCCACTGTAGGAGAAGACTAATAAAAGAAGATTAATAAAAGAAAAATAATATTTGTATGCATTTTTACACCCATCCACGTATTAATCTCTATGAAAATTTCTGCATACCATTGCTGTAATTTACTACAAGACACATTCTATTGCTTTGCTTCACATCCTACAACCAGTCTGTCTTGAGCAAATTTCCTTTTAGAAAGACTGCAAGACGCATAAAGTCTTGGATACCATCCCAAACTTAAATCATCTATTCAGAGAGAATGTGAAATAAAATTTCTCTTTCTTTCTGTATTTTTAATAAACAATTTAGCTCTACCATCTGAGCTGCCTATGAATTCAAGAGTAAATGTAATTTTCTTGATTCCCAAAACTTACTGGAAGATGAACAATTATCACTGCTTTCTAAGTTCATTTCTTTCTCCAGGACAAGCTCTTTTGGCTGCTGTTTCTCTTGTGACATTCTCTCAATTTCTTCTATATCATTGATCTGATATTGGCTTAACTGAATAGCAGGATGTCAATGACGGAACAAAACCAAATGCTCTGAACCTCAGTGCTACATTTAATTTAATGTTCTGTTGTTGCAAACAAACTTATCTGAACAGGGCCCATACATTTCTCTGTAAAGAAGAAACACCCCAATACATATGAAATTTCTAAATATGCTGAACACAATGCATATGGGATCAGAAATTTCCTTCTCCTACGTACTTAGGTGACTGCATCAAGAGTTTCTTTCCATTGAATTCAAAACACTGACAGCAACTCCTAAAAAGTACCTGGCTTGTCTGAACCTCAGTTCTGCTGCTTTGTGAAAAGACTAGTAACATTTCCTTTACTCATGAGAGTCAAATCTGAAGTCTTTGATACAACACTACAGGATTTATTTGTTCCTAAGCCAAGTGAATGAACTTTGGGTTTCCCCATAGCCTTCTCTTCTCCAGGCTGAAGAACCCAAACTCTTTCAGCCTGTCTTCACAGGAGAGGTGCTCCAGCCCTCGGATCATCTTCATGGCCTCCTCTGGACTTGCTCCAACATGTCCATGTCCCATCATAGAAGGCCATCAAATTTGTCAGGCATGATTTGCCCTTAGTGAAGCCATGTTGGCTGCCACCAATCACCTCCTTATCTTCCATGTGCCTGAGCATAGTTTCCAGGAGCATCATGGATCTTGCTGGGCACAGAGGTGAGACTGACTGGCCTGTAGTTACCCGGGTCTTCCTTTTTTCCCTTTTTAAAAATGGGAGTTATGTTTCCTCTTTTCCAGTCAGTCGGAAATTCACTGGACTGCCAGGACTTCACAAATATGTTGGAGAGTGGCTTAGCAACTTCACCCACCAGTTCCCTCAGGACTCGTGGATGCATCTCATCAGGACCCATGGACTTGTGCACCTTCAGGTTCCTTAGATGTGTTAACCCCCTCCAGTGAGAAACATTGCCCTATGTCTTTATTTGGACTATTACATTTTATATCATCTTATTTCACAGTTGTCTCGCTGAACAGATAGCAACATGACTAAATGCCTCTTTGCCTAATGATCGTGTTGGGGTTGGATTAGAAGGACGTGTCTTTGGAAACATGTTTGCCAATTATATAAGTGGGATATGCGTAAAGACATATGCGTAATGATACTGATCACTGTAAATATCATAACAGAAAAAAGCAAGACGTTAAAGACTATCTTCTTGGGTTAAATTTTGCTGTATATCCTACAGTGAATTCATAGTCCACCACTATTCAACTGGGATGTGAGGGGTTTATTCACACTTGAGGTCTCTTCCTAATTCCTGTAAGCACAAAGCTCCCAGACTCTGTGTTTTGGCTTCAGGGCTGAACAAGCCCATCCAGCCATACCAGAGCTGTGTCTTGCCATAGCTTTCAGCTGAAATCAACTGATACTCTTGTCTTGTCTTCAAAACTGCTAAGATCCTAAAAGCAATGACATCCACTAAACAATTTCCTAGCATTAACTTACCAGAAAGGATGACCATTGGGAAGCCATCCCTAGAAGCACCATGTTCATGATTAGGTCATTTCAGGACTGGCAAGATGCAGCTTGTTTGAAAAGACAGTTGGTCTAAACACCTAGAAGTTTGGATGATTAAGTTCAATTTCCAATTTTTGCAATTTTTTTTTTTTTTCCAGGAAAACACCTACCACTTAAACTCAGATAAGCAGCCCAAGAACTCTTATGATGTGTCTGAATAGACACTTCAGAGGAATGTGAAAAAGAAATAAACACACGCAGTGAAAGCATTTTCCCTGCAGGAAAAAAATATAAGAGTTGGATGAAGCATAAGCTTCAAGGTTTTGGGGCAGATGAGTTTTTTTCTAAATCTTTGTTATTTAAGCACTGATTATTCTTTTCAACAATTTCAATGTTAATACATTATTAAATGAGTTAACGAGACCCTGAAAAATTCATGGTAGACTTTGTAACTGCCAAAATAAGACTCACAGAAAGTGGTTTTAGAAGGAAGGAATCTAATTAGTACATTGGTTAATGAAGTAAATCGAAGGAGATTGGCTATGGATCCAATCTCATTCATTGCTTTTACTAACTCCTAAAACAGGGTGGGCTGTTTCTCTTCATAGCCTGGTTATTGTCCCTCTGCAAAGCAAAAGAAAAAATGTAATTAGTGTCTGGGATAATTGGTGACATATTTTGTGACATGCTGCCCTGGCAGATACATTATGATATAGTATAATGCTGTACTATCACAAATGTGATATGACATAGCCCTTCATGTTTTAAAGAGGGAAAGGAGGAAATACTCCAATTTTCATTGAATTCCAGTTTGTGCTGGTTTTGGCTGGGATAGAGTTAATTTTATTCATAGTAGCTGGTACGGGGCTATGGTTTGGATTTGTGCTGAAAACAGTGTTGATAACAGAGGGATGTTTTTGTTACTGCTGAGCAGTGCTTACAGAGAGCCAAGGTCTTTTCTGCCCCTCACCCCACCCCACTAGCAAGTAGCTGGGGGTGCACAAGGAGTTGGGAGGGGACACAGCTGGGACAGCTGACCCCAACTGACCAAAGGGATATTCCATATGATGTAACGTCATGCTCAGCATATAAAGCTGGGGGAAGCTGGCCAGGAGGCAATATCATGGCTCTGAAACTAACTGAGCATGGGCTTCTGGTGGTGAGAAATTGTGCTGTGCACTGCTTGTTTTGTATATTCTTCTATTATTATTATTATTATTATCATCGTCTTCTTCCTTTTCTGTCCTATTAAACTGTCTTTATCTCAACCCACAAGTTTTACTTCTTTTTTGTTTTTTCTATTTGATTCTCTCCCCCATGCCACTGGGGATGTCTATGTGGCTGTTTTAGCTGCCGTCCAGGTTAAACTATGACACAGTTACAAAAGCTTGTTCGAAGCACCATCCTATGATTACATTTGAAACTGTTTTTCTGTTTTTATGCTAAACCAGTTTCTCAGTATGGATACAGTACTCAACGCTGTTCTACATTTCTGATAAGAATTTGAACCAACCTGCATGCTAAATGTTTTTCTCATCTGAACAGGATTAAAGATACAAAAATTCAATTGAGCCCAAATGAGGATTTGCTTAAACAGTCTCTTAATTCAGTCAGTGATCTTCCGTCCCAGGAACCTTAACAATCCACCCACCTCCCAAGCACAAGTCACACATGCAGTATTATAAATCTCTCATACATAAGCTAGTGGAAAAGTTGTATAAGCTGCTATCATTAATTTTATCTTTCAGCTGAACTGGGCTATGGAAAAATGGCATAAAGATTTGGTCAGAACCAGCTACTAACTAACCCTGCACATATTTTAGCACAGATGGCAGGGGAAGCCCAAGACGATTGACATGGTAACAACATCGCTGCCTTGTGGGCTTCTGAATACAGAAACAATAGTCAGCTGTTGCACAGCCCAGTGTAAACACAACACTTAAGAACATTTTATCCTTTTTCAGCAAGGGACGCTTCCCAAACATTTGGAACAAAATCCCGTCAAACATGAACATGTTTGCTGCTTGGGAGTGAACCTTTATATCATAAGGTTGGAGTCTGGGTCTGAATATCACTGTGGGTAGGATATTAGTGGGTAATTTTTTTACATAAATGACATGCAGAGTGGAAATTTTGCAGCTTGGCCTCCAGAGGATTCATCAGATTTCAGTATTACTGCAGCATTGCATTTGAGTGAAAGGCCAAAGAAAGGGAGCATCTATCTTATCAGGATATTGACTTTCTTGCAATATTGTTGTGCTACTTTCTGGGAATGTAATAACACAATGTAGTGTTTGCATAGCAACAAGGTAAAGGTTTCTTTTTAAAATATGTGGTTCTGCCCTTAAAAAGAAAACCTAACACCATGGCAACACATAGAGATTCCTCCATCAAATATACTTTAAAAAGTGCTTTGCTAGATTTAGACTTCATTATTAAAAAGAAGAGAGATATTAACAATCTTGCTTCCAGGTTTTTTTTGTTTTTTTTTTTGTTGGGTGGTTTTGGGTTTTTTATTTTTATTTTTGGGGTTTTTTTTATATATATATTCACAAGCATTATTACCTCCACCTTATTTATTAGCTAAGTATTTATATCTTCACAGACTCCTACAATATTTTTCGTGCTAACCCTCCTGCTCTTTTACCATCTGTCACTTCAGTTGCAACAGTAAAACCGATTTTTTTTTTTTAAGGTTGCTAAAATACTGCTAAAAGCAGACAAGTTCCACCCATCTGACCTTTTAGTTAAAAAGCATGTGCAAGGCTTTATGAGCATATCTAAGAATAAGGTAGACAATATGTGCACATCTGCACCGGGAAGAGCAGTTCCTCCACTGGTTCTGTAAGTGCTTCACCTTCCCACACAATCTGTATGACTGCAGAGTCTGTGCATCAGTTTGTGAAATGGAAATAAGAACTGCTGAGGAAAACCAACTCTTTCAAAAGCCTGAATCTCCCTCCGAGTGACTGCCTCCAGAAGCTAGCGAGACCAGTGTTTGTCAGACAAATCGAATAAAAAAACCCCTCCAACCCAAAACTCCAAACAAATAAAAAAAAACCCAAAACCCCTCAGCTGATCATTTTCTCTTTTCTCTTTTTTTTTTTTTTTTAATAAATGAAAAGAAAAATCCTTACAATCAACTTATTTAGTTAAACATAAAGGCAAATTACTTTCATTTTCAACCAAAAAAGTTTTTTTCTCTAGTTTTGGCATGCATTTCTCCCCTCTCTTTGCATAGCGGTGAGGTTCTTGAACCTCCTTATTTATCGATTGGCTGATTTTGGCTGCTGTGGACTCCGTTTGAATGTCACTGGTTGGATTTCACTGATTTTACATTCTGGTCAGCTGTGATGGGGAATCGTACAGACAAGGGTGACGTCTCTGACTAACTCTTCAAAAATGTGATCTCCCTCCAAATGATTTCTGCAGTCTGCAGGTCAGAGCCTGGATGACGATGGCAGGTCAGTCTCCATCCAGGCTTTCACCATGATCTCGCAATCAGTTCCAGCTTCACAGTTGATGCTGCAATCAGATCCCTAGCACCTGCTGAATTTTGATCATTTTAACTGACAAGTGATTAGGAGTCAAAAACCAAAGACAGCGAACAAAAGGTCATTGGAAAATGCCCCTACTTATGACAGCATTTCCAAGCCTTTCAAGAAATAGCATCGTGGTACTTAACTCTCCTTTGCCTCCTTCCCCTTTCTCTGCCAGTCTCAGCTTTGAATCTCTAACAAGGCAGAGAAGGGAAAACAGAAATAAGAAAAGAGGGCACTTAAATCCCCCACCAAGCTGTCATTGTTTAGCGATACACTCCAAAGGTAACTGTGAGCTAATGTCAGCTTGTTTAGCCCATGGTAGGAATTTAAACTAAGATGCCTTTGCCTGGCATTGCAATTGCCTGCACAGCCAGTTACTGAAATTAGAAGAGGTGTGAGAAGTTAACACACCATTAAAAATGTTGATTATGAATTTGAGCCCTTGTTCTATTTCTATCCCATTCTGCCACCTCCCAGCCAATCTCGCGTGCTTCTTTAGAGAACAACACCTCATGCACTAGTAAACACTGATGGAAAATGCTAGCATTTGCGTTATTGCAAGTGGCAGATGATACCTAGGATCTCATGTGTCAGGGTCCCTGAAAACTGCACAATTATTCTCTGATCATTTTTTGACAATTTTCTTCTAATGTCAGAGAGTGACTTTGGGAGTGGACGTAGTCCCCAGACTCTCGGCATGTACGCGTGCACTACCCTGTTCATGCACTTTTGTGACAGTGAGAGGTTTGGTAATGAATGGGCTTTTTTACACACCCACTGGAACAACTTCCTCTAAAACTATTAAAGGAAAATCTGCTCCAATTCTGAACATCTTTAAAAACTTTTTAAAAATATAATCTTTCCCCCAAGAAAACTGAATTTCTGTGAAGTTAAGCAAGTCATGCAGGAAACATGGCATAAGATGTGATGATAAATAAGTCTTCCTTTTAATATAATACATTTACAAAGTTCTTTTATGGAGCATTCATGTGGCTGCTTAAGGCAACCATTATTCTGGTAGATACAGCCATAAAATACATACATGGTGAAAGCGAAAGGACAGAATTATCTCTAATAATGAGTAGATTAATTGGCAATTTCAGTCCTCATATATGTATATGATCAATGCTTCCAGCCAAGACTGAGCAGACATCACCTTGAATTAAATATAATTGATCAAACCTTATCAGTGACAAAGTTTGGATTCTTATGCTCAGCTATTGTAAGGAACTTCGAAAGGTCAGAAGAAAATTGATCTCCATATAAACTTGTCAAGCAGGAGGCAATTCCACAGCTTTAGCCCAAGCTGTATTAGCATTTGAATGCAGTTGTTGCAAACATGTAATTCTACAGAATTCACAAATTTCTGTAAAATGAAAGATTTGCCAGATTTCTAGAGGGAATATTTCCATGGGGATCAGATTAAAACACTGTTTAGTATAACACCTGGCCTTTTACTGCAAAAATGTTTGCATCAAAGTACTGCATATTCAGTACATTTGTAACTTTTAATCATTGAGTTTTTCCTTTACTGAAGTTTTCACTCATCTAAAAGAAAAAATGAGCGTGGGAGTTATAAAGAGGATTTAGCCAGTATTCTGAGTCTCAGTTGGAAAACATCATTCAGAGATTTTTAGGAGAAACTGCTATTGCAGAAAGATTTTATTCCGTGATGCACGGCTTCATTTCCCTCCCTCTATCTTTAGGTATGAGCTATCTTCCTCTCCTCCACTTCACTTTAGCGAAACAGGACAGTTTTACCTTCTCTAAATGGTGCCTGTCATCTTGGAGTACGTTCACCGACCTCTTGGCCTTGCCAACTGATAACTCTTCTGAGATGGCAAATGCACCCAGCTGCCACTGACCTGAGTAATCTGGAGAGAAGCAGACATAAGGAGAAGATACCTTGGGTAGGAAAAGCTGACATTACAACTGAAACTGTACCTCACATGTGTATAATACAGATATTTACACTTGACCTAGATGTCCCAGGTTCATTTTATGAAGCAACGGAGAGAAATACACCCTTTCAGGGTGCAATTCAGCTGAGCTCTTTTGCACATCAACTTTAAAACAGGATGCACTGCATCTATCTCATTACACCTTAGCAGTAACAATTAGACCTCTCAGACCAAGGAGAGAATCAGATTCCAGCTCACGTGTTGAATCCCACATTCAATAGGATGAAAGAGGAAAAAGGAGAGAGGAAAGGATGGAGGAATGGGCAGAAAGCAATTTGGAGCAGCGCAGGGTGGCATTATGGACTATATAGGTCTGCTCCATGAAGGACTCCTGTTGCTCTAACAGTAAATGAAATGGGAGATTTTAAAAAGGGAGAAGAAAGAGTGAAAGTGTGTGAGTTGGTTTCCCTCACTGCTTTAACCTGTGCCACTTCAGTCATATAAAATCCCTGTAGGGATCAGTGATTGCAGCCAGCTCCTGGGACAGGGATGGACCAGGAAGGTCTCTGTGCAGTGCTCCAGAAGAGTAGTGCTCGCCTACACCAAAAGAAGATCCTTAATGCTCTTTCCCTCATACCACTTCTGTAGAAATAACCCTGACTTACTTGAATAATAAGAGAAGAACGAGAACCCTGATTTATTATGAGGAATTAGTGCTGAAACTGTGAGTACATCAGTCTCTGGAGCTGGCACAAGCCCTGAGAGATGAGGACATCTTTCATTTAGGTCCCTGTGCCATATCCAAAGGGAAATGGCATGAGACAAGGTGAACAAAATGTTAACTAATACTGGGCAGAACAGATATATTTCTACCTAAAACTAGTACCTGGTCCACCATAGCATTTGGATTTCCATTCAAGAGCAGCTGTGGATTTTCTCATGTAAATCAATGTATTTTTTCCTCTTCTTTCCCACACAACATGGAAGGTAAAAATCTTACTTCATGGTTAATTTGTTGGAGTTCTTTACCATTCTGCTTTGCTATGATTAATTACCTCCTTAAATCTTTTCTTCTTTTTCCATTATCAGTTGCCCATTCTCAAAATACAGTACTGTATCTTTCTGGGTGCCAACGCCAGAGCTGTGTCCAATACTCTCTGGTATTCCTGATAATATAAGTGTGGTAGTTTAACTATTGCCATCTAGCAGCAGAATATATACATGAATAAACATCTATAAATATGCTAGTGGGTACTAATAAAGCTTCATGAGTCCTTTGGAAAAAAAAAAAAAAAAGGAAAACAAAACAAAACTGCGCTGTTCTTTCAGACCATGGGCAAATATAAAATTTCTGCATTTCTCCACTGATTTCAAATGCTATTCCCATCCAGAATCAGTGCCTAAGTGGGGTGTAATCTGCCTGATGCTCTGTAAATAAGCAGAGCACCTCTATTCTGTCTGTCTTTGCTACCAGGTTATTCAGTTCAGCTCTGCCATGGCCTGCCTTTTAATTTCCAAACAAACAAGGTCAGCAAAGCTGGCAGCTGGTAGTTAACTCAGTATAATAAGATTTTGATTGCTTTCCTAAAGCAGGAGTATACAGGGAGAAAAGTACATTATACTTTTGAGTGAAAGCACAAGACCTATTTCAAGGTCTTCTTTAAATGTATTTGTCTTTAAAGATAGGAATACCAAGCAATGAGTAAGTAAATAATGAGACCATAACTTCACACACTGTAATAAACAAGCAGCCAGCAAGAGGGGTTACTGAGAAGTATAGACTTTTTTTTTTTTTTTTTTAATAGGGAGGTTGATAGGCATATTTATTATGGAAGAAAATATTGTAGAATAATGCCTTGCTCTGTCACTGTAATTTAAAGTAAAAGTACCTTATTCTGCAGGAGTGACAGGGAAGGCATTCTCCCTACCTATCTCACACCACACAAGGTTTTATCTTGTAACAATCACCATATCTCAAGAGTTATTACTGGAGATAATATTGTTCAGTATCTTTATCATTGATCCGGATGAAAACTCTGGATGCACCCTCAACAACTTTATAGATGATATTAATTAGAGAGAATGATTGACTCACCTAATAGGGTTCAATCTTGAAGGATCCTGAAAAATTTGAGAATTGGGACAACAGAAATTTCTTGAGGTTCAGAAAAGAGAAATACACAGCTCTACACCTGGGTGTGACAACCACAGTAGACACCTAAACCCCCCACAGACACTCATTCATTCCCCTCCAGTGGGATAAGGAAAAGAATCAGGAGGGTAAAAGTAAGAAAGCTCATGAATGGAGATAAAGACAGTTTAATAGGTAAAGCAAAAGCTGTGTGTGCAAGGAAAGAAAAATAAGGAATTCATTCAGCGCTTCCCATGGGCAGGCAGGTGTTCAGCCATCTCCAGCAAAGCAGGGCTCCATCATGTAACTTCACTCACAGCAACTTGGGAAGACAAATGCCATAACTCTGAGCATCCCCCTTTCTTCTTCCCCCAGCTTGATATGCTGAGCATGACATCATATGGTATGGAATACCCCTTTGGTCAGCTGGGGTCAGATGTCCCAGCTGTGTCCTCTTCTTGTGCATCCCCAGCCTCCTCACTGGCAGGGCAGCATGAGGAGCAGAAAAGGCCTTGGCTCTGTAAGCACTGCTCAGCAGTAACGAAAACATCCCTGTGTTATCAACACTGTTTTCAGTACAAATCCAAAGCATTGCCCCTTACAAGCTACTTTGAAGAAAATTAACTCTATCCCAGCCAAAACCAGTACACCCACACACCCAAACTGGCTGGGAATCAACTGCTGGATGAGAAGTACCTGGTGGTTATAGCACATGTGAGATTGACTGCAGTTCAACAGTGTGCTCTCATTGTGATCACATGAAAATACATACTGGGACACGTTGGGAGGCTTTCTGGGCAGCCTGTAAGGTTGACATTGGAGATAAGGAAAGCAAAATCTCTTCACTAGGAGGAAAGGCACTTCTGAAACAGATTGCTGGAGGGACAGTGAAATCTGCACCCTTTGAGGTTTTCAGGACTTATCTGGACCAGGCCACTGTTGACCACATTTAGCCCTGGCTGTAATCCTATCTTAAATATGAATAGGGATACCCAGAGGTTCTGTCTAAGCAAAGGATTAATTCCGTAATCTGAATTCCTGAGCCCCAGTGATTCTCTCCAGTGCTGTGATCGATAGCAGATTCATGTCCCTGTTGACAGGACGTGGCTTTATTTGACTATCGCACTGTTTCGTTTCATTCAACGCAAACTGTCTGCTATTAAACCACTGTTTTTGCAAGGATTATTTGGATCCCAGTTTAGTTCCCAGAACAGAGAAAATTCTTTCATTGGAGGACAGGATACAATGAGAGTGATTGGAGGCAGTTAATGTGCTTTATCTACATGTTGCAAGGAGAGTCGTGCAGCATTTCCTTAAGTCTTAGCGTGGACATTTCCATAGGTGCTCCTTCATTAGTGTTGGGAGGTTTTTCTGCTCCTACATTTACAGTTTGGGAGTCCCAGGAGTGGAGGGATATTTACCCATGCATTTCCAGGGAAATGAGTACAGTTTCTCTGCACATAGAGTATGAGATCAGGCATTCCTTGGGCTGAGGTGGGAGCCTACCTGAATCAGCATTTCCAGAGAGTCATGCTATTTAACAAAGACAAGATCCTTCCACAGAGCAGACTTTGTCCTGTTGAGCCAATACTTTATGAATTTCCAAATGAGAAGCCAGATTCCCAAGTAGGGCACATTTGAGAGCAGCTATGGACTCAATCCACCCTACAGAAGAGCTTGATGCTTTATTGTTTCTTTTCCTATGGTGGCAGTAATTTTCTTTGGTAAAAGAGGTGAGAGTGTAGATCCTTTCCCATCACTAATGACTCACAATAGCTCTATGTATCAAAGTTATGTTTGCTAATTTTATAAACAGGGAACCTGAGGCACACGTAGGTGAAGAAACAGCAAGGAGTGTTCCTCATGAGTACTAGAGCTGAGGTAGAATTATGATATTTTAAGGTAATAAAAATTTTTTTTCTGTATCACAATGGACAATTTGTGGGGTTCATGTCAGCTGACATGAAAAAGACCCCAGCAAAAGGAAATTAAGATTTCAACATATACTGCTGCCAGCTACACAGTACTCGTTACAGAAAATCATCAGTTTCTACCTCAAAAAAGAATTGGTATATTTTATAGATAAAATTTAAAACAGTTTTAAAATTTCTTTTTAATAGCCTACTAAAAGTGGGATGTCATGATATCCAGGTACAACACTGAGGAAAGAATTGGAGACCATTCTTTTTCTACCTTATTTGATCTATTTAACATATTCATTTTCTAAGCATCACTTAGCCACTGGTTTATACACCCGGGTTTAGTTCCTATTGGTTACAGAAATCAAACATATGTCAGCACTTAGCATCATGTTACCATGGTTTTAGTGTTATTACAGCTTAACTCTGCACTTTGCTACTACCAAAATCAACAGCAGCAAACTACTCAGACCACTTAAATAACAGGATTTCATAACGTTTTAACCAACAAACAGGGTTTCTATGATCTTTGATGATAATGTACATGTAATACAATCCACTCCTGAATCTTTCCTTCTTGCATTGCTTCTTGCATTCATATTTTGCAGAGTCTATTTCACCTGGTATTTTCATTCTGGGACAACTGTGAAAAAAACAGTTTTTTGAGGTGATTTGGACTAAAGGAAGCCAGCAAGACAAGGAGACCCTTCAAGAGGACACCCTGTTTTTCAGATCAGTCTGCCAATGGGCACAATATCCCTTCTGGCCTTCTTTGGAATAACCTGCACCATTACAGTTCCTGAGGGAGGCAAAGGAGTAATAAACAAAATATAAAGAAAATAAATAGGAGTGATGTAGAGTCTCCTAAATTCTTTTTTTCAGCATTACCTTTTGTCATCTGAATTTGTCCTTAGGCTTTTTTTCTATATTTTGCAAGACAGGAGCCAAATTACACTATGAGAACTATCAAAAATCTTACTTTGTTGGTATCTATTGGACTTCACTTGCAACTCCCCAGAAAGTTGCAAGATAACAAAGAAATACTTAGGACCAAGCTCTGTTTTATTTTGCACCATTCAAAATCCAAACTCACTCGTTAGTCTTCTTTTAACAGAATTGGTGGTTAATACAGAGTGGTGGATAGGTTAGAGACCTGGGAAAGGCAGATGAAACAATTTCTGGTTTAGATGCTGCTCCTTTTTGCTGCATAACCTTGGACAAAAGGTTTCAGCTCCCTGTGACTCAGTTTCTGCTCTTTGTAGTGCAAGCTCTGCAAGGCAGGAACTATCCTTTCTGTATTTCTACAGCAGAGCGAGCAGTAATATCCCATTCCCACATCAAGCCTCCAGATATTACACCATGGTGAGTAATAGAGATTGTGAGAGAAATCAGCCCCGGATCATTTTTTAAAAAAGCTGCAATACCTCATTCTCATTTGTTTCTGCAATTTAGGAAACATACGTTCCACAGTGCACTGAGCCATTTCTAATATGCCCAGCTGTGCAGGTTGATAGGCTAGAGATAAAACGATGCTGCTAATGAAAAACAGCTGCTCATTAGTCAGGAGAAAACTGGGTAGGATGTTTAGAGATACAATTATTTTTACTGTTCTTGTCCCTTTTACGGTTATACAGAAATTATATTATTATCAAATCATGTTAGATGGCGTCTCAGGTTGAACATTTTAAAAATGAATGTGGTTCATTAACAACATGATGAATATTTAAGCAGGATTACAGAGCATAATGAACTTCCTTTAATTTTTTTTTTAAATAGAAAAAGCCCTATAAATTTGCTAATATTTCACTAGTTAATGTTGCAATTAGGTGTGCAGCATCTTTTCCCAGCTTTCTGCACATCTCTCCCTTACTGCTGACTCTGAATTTAAGTCTGATGCAAAGGGCTGCAAAGCTGCAGGTTTTTTTCCTTTGAACATCAATCAGAAGCAGGCTGATACCTAAAGTCTAATCTAAGAGCTAAGCAGTCTCCTCACCTACAAGAAACCCTGGTAAAGAAAAGGAAATAGAGCCAAACAGTCTGCTCTGATGCTCTGTATCTCAAAAGTAAAACAAAATTGAAACCTCATTCTCTGAATAACCCTTTTTGCAATCTTACTGTGTTTCTCACAAAATTGACTAGTTTCACAACTGCACAAGACTTTCCTCTTTAAGATTCTTCCACCTTGAGAAAAAAGCCAAGCAAAAAAAGAGGTGGAAAGAAACAACTGAATATACCTATTGTTAAAAATTCTTTAAAACATCTAATGATTTCATTGCCAGAGCCCCATTTACTTGGGGTTCAGACCCCTGTATCAGAAGGTTTGTTTCAGAAATTTGAATATTTCTGCCATGAGTAGAGTGGACTTAGTGCTTTTGAGTCCTCTCTGATCAGACAATCTTCAGCTCAATTTACTCGGAAAGAAAAAAGGAAAAAGGAAAAAGGAAAAAGGAAATTGATTGAAGATCTGCCTCAGTCTCTGGGGTCAAATCCTTCTCGTGCTCTCTCCCTCTCCAGACTTACAGTTTGAAGGCAGGGATATCTCAAGACAGAATTTTAGGCAGACTCAAAAAGTCACATTGGATAACTTGGCAGAAAGCTTTTAAAAGAGATAAACCTGGCTGAGGTTTGGGTAGAAAGTTGAGCAAGGATGATGCCTCATAGAATAGGTTGACCATGGTGCAAGGGGAGCGGGAGAGCTCTCCACTGAGTTGCAGCTACCCTGAGGTAACTGCGGTGCAATTTGGAGAGACCTGCTTCCTGTGAAAAACAGTGGAGAGTTGATAGGATGGCACTTTTTGGGGGTATACCACGGGAGACACATGGGGAAAAAAGTCTCGTGCCTAAATGTATCTGAAAATAGAAAGTGTGTGCCTTCAAGTGCCTGAAAAGCCATAACATGTTTTGGAAACAAAGTTTAGGACTTTACGCCAAATTTTATTGTTTGATGCCACAAAGCCCAATTTTTTTCCCCTATAAACCTAAACTGGTGAAATTAGAAAATTACTTCACTGACACTTGCTGAAGAGGGGAAGAGATTATTTCCCAGTTATCTCCAATACAAAATCAACACCTCAGGAAATATGCACAGCTCCTCTATCTGCTGGCAAGAGCATAACTGGAAAGAGTAACTGCATTGTAATGCTAATTCATTTATCTGGAACATTTGGAGTTTACCAATAAAAGTCTGCTGTGGAGAAACAGTAAAAAACTGTATCATAAGAAAACTTCAATATCAATAAATGCCTTGAGGCAAATCCTTATTTATCCTTTGTATTGCGGGTAAAATAAACAAGAGAAATTATCTGCACTAACTCAGAATCCCAATCTTGGGACAAAGTCTTTGTGCAAGATGTTGTACAAACATCAAATAAAAAGAAAGTTACAGTCCTGGAAATCTAATAGACTGAGTAGTTAATAAAAGACAAAGAGGTAGAGATGGAGACCAGGTAAGGATGAGAAGCAATTGTTTACCTGCAGATGAAAGACTTGTAATGTACTGACAAGCCAACTGTTGTCAAGTTTTTTCAGTTGCAGAACAATGGAGAATTTTGAAGGGTAAGGAAACTGTTTTGCAAACGCAGAGGAAGAATCATTTCCCCAAAATCACAGAGCCATAGAATCATAGAATGGTTTGTCTTGGAAGGGACCTCAAAGATCATCTAGTTCCAACCCCCCTACATGGGCAGGGACACCCTNCTATGTTGTGGGCTCCAGAGCTGAACACAGTACTTCAGGTGGGGTCTCACAAGAGCGGAGTAGAGGGGGACAATCCCCTCCCTGTACCTGCTGGTCACGCTTCTTTTGATACAGCCTATGATACAATTGGCAATAGCATCTACATGGCATTATTGAATTTTGCCATGGCTGTGGCTCAGACAAGCTCTGTCACCAAGTGAGACAATTCATTGCTGGTGTTTTGTTATGCAGCTGAAGTTCTGGTCTTTGGGACCACTTCAGCTGTCTTTCTGTAAGGTCCTGGTGTTCTTCCACTACATGATGGCTTATGAGACAATACAACTGCCCTGAGAATGAAAAGACAGGTTCAAGGTTCAATCTTCTCCATTACACAATCCTGTCCAAATAATCATAGAATCATAGAATCTTTAAGGTTGGAAAAGACCTCTGAGATCATCAAGTCCAACCATCAACTCAACACCACCATGTCTATTAAACCATGTCCCAAAATGCTACGTCTACACATTTTTTTGAACACCTCCAGTGATGGTGACTCCACCACCTCTCTGGGCAGCCTTTTCCAATGCCTGACCACTCTTTCCATGAAGAAAGTTTTCCTAATATCCAATCTCTTTATCTCCTGATGCAACATGAGGCCATTTCCTCCTGTCCTATCACTTGTTACTTGGGAGAAGAGACCAACACCCACCTGGTTACAACCTCCTTTCAGGTATTTGTAGATAAGCAGTGATCAAGTCTCCCCTCAGCCTCCTTTTCTCCAGGCTAAACAACCCCAGTTCCCTCAGCCACTCCTCGTAAGACTTGTGCTCTAGACCCTTCACTGGCTTTGTTGCTCTTCTCTGGACACACTCCAGCACCTCAATGTCTTTCTTGTAGTGAGGGGCCCAGAACTGAACACAGTCCTCGAGGTGTGGCCTCACCAGTGCCGAGTATAGGGGCATGATCACTTCCCTAGTCCTGCTGGCCACACGATTTCTGATACAAGCCAGGATGTTTTTAGCCTTCTTGGCCACCTGGGCACACTGCTGGCTCATGTTCAACTGGCTGTCAACCAGCACCTCCAGGTCCTTTTCCGCCAGGCAAATGCCCAGGTTGAAACTCTTGCAATAAATTTTTAGGTGTCATCCAGCATACACGTAGATCCATATGCATGTCACAAATTTGATCTAGCACACAATAAAGTATATTAAAAAAAAATTAATCCATTGGACTCACTCTTGGCAGTGCGTACCTCACCTGGACATGTCATTTAAGAACCTGAGACATTGCATTGAGGAAACTATTCTGTTGTTGCTATTTGTTTCCCTTCTGTTCATTGCCTGTGTGCCTTTCTCTGCTCCCAGATCTAGAGGACTCTGGGGAGCTATTACAGTCTTTCGCTCTATGTACACAGCAGGTCCCTAGCCCAGAGCTGTCAGCCCCATCATGCAAACTGAAAAAGAAACCCCACTGGCCAACCGCACTAGTAGACTATTACCATTGTGCTGAATCAGATACCGGAGGATGCTCTGACATGTTGTACCCTGTCACACAATAGCCAAAACAAAAAAATAAATATACGAGCATAGTTCTGCATTATGTCAGCTCAAGCCAAAATAGCTCAGAGCAGGGAGCTACTTATTGCTCTGCTGCTTAATGAAATAATCGTTTTCATATGTTCCTGAGTATAGAGTAAATAATAATTATAACCTACTCCAAGCCCATTCAGTCTTTCCTTTCCAGGTGGCCTCATCACTGTGCTGTAGCCTAGAGGAGTGGTCACTCAACAAGCTGGAAACAGCCTGGCAATGACCAATTAGAAAAACAAAGCAAATAATTTTGTTGAAGTCTGGTCTCCATGGGGTAGGAGACTCCATCCTGGCTTTGCAGAATTATGCTACCTAGCTGGGAGAGATTCCTTTCACCTTGTAAATGAGAGTGATAATCTTTACAGCATTCAAGGTAATAAGCTGCAGTTTACTTTGATTAAACACCTTAGCATCAACTGGGGAAAAAAAAATACTGTGAGTGGACTTCAATTTTTATTTTTCCAAATTTGTAAATAGGTGAAGTAGGGAGCTAAATTTCTCTGTACAACTTCACTGCTGTTTAGTCCTGGGACCTTCAGGAGTTTTGCAGCTCAGCTGCATTCCTCATTATCTGGTCTGCTGTTATTCTGTCCCAGGTTTTACACCAGGGAACTATCTTGGCACCTTGAGTCCATCTTGTAATAATATATTGACTCATCTAGTCCTAGACCTTAGCCAGCTTTCAAATGACTCATGTCACATTTTGACAGTGCTCTGAGGGTTGGAGTCAGTCTATCTCAAGCTCTAGCAAGCCCTTGGGGATGTAGGGGATGCAGACTGAGGATGAGAGAGAGGTTACCAGGATCTGCAATATTTCAGGGAAATCAGCATTGAAAGGTGAGACAAAAGTCCTGAGGAGGAAATAAATGTACTAAAAGTAGAAGATGATTGCAGGAAAAATTATTAGGCCCTGGAGAGCAGCTGGCAAAGCTCTGTTATTTGCTGTCTTCTGTTTTGTCATGCCCGAGATGAATTTTCATAGGTCATGAATGCTATCAGGAGGAAAAAAAACCTCTTGACTTAGGCCAAAATAACCATAGAGAGCAGGTAACCTGGGTTTTAATTCTGTCAAGCAGCTAAAATTCAACCTGATGCTTCCCACAGGCAATAGGTAGAACTGTTAAATTGAATTCAGATTTACTAGATTGGTGCCAGGATCACAGGCCTTTTTTTTCCTTCCACAAAAACTTGTATCATATTACTTTGCCCTATTCATGTCTCCTCACAAATCACCATCCAAAGGGGAAGGAAGTGTAGTAGCTTCTTCATTCTGAACATGACATTATGTGGAAATTTCCTCTTTAGCAATAACCTTATAATTATGAAGAAAATAATACACTTTAATAAGGTTCTTTCAGTAATCACATTTGTAGGCAAGAAAAGGTCAGCGGTAGAAAAGGAAAATATGAAGCGCATGAAGAGATTAAGATTCCTGATTTGGTTTTTTACACATCTAAAATTTTGAATATATGAACCATAGACTTCATGAACGAACTTATCACGATTTGTGAAAGAAGTGGATTTTTGCAAAAGGATGGCTAAATGAAGCTACCAATAGAAATCTTTTTCACAGGTGGATTATATTCTCTATTTGTGCTCCCAGAAAGGGAACAGAATAAACTAATCTCTACAAGCACACTTCAAAAAAATTGTTTTCAATCTGGTTTTAAATACTTGCTCCTGGGGTAAAGTAAAACTATCTTAAATCAAAAAATGGGGACATTACAAAAGAAATACAGGGTTTACTCTTTACTGTAGTAGTGGTTTTGATATAACAATGTAAATGAAATGCCAAGAAAGAGGAGCTTGAATATAGATCCCTGGTTTGTATTTAGTGTGAGAGTCTGAAGTGCCCATTGTATAAACATGAGGGCTATTCGTTACAGCTTCAGTCTGCAATGCAAGGTCCATGTGGCTGAAATGGCTAAAGTTTACTTTCAACAGTGACTTAGGACTAAACCCTCAAGGGAACAGAATAGGTTTTGGAATGGAATCTCTTGATGAAAATACAATTTTTTAGGCAGTGAGGCATGAAATTCCTATTGGAATATTTTTGACTATTGACATGCACATAATAAGGATTCAGTGACAGACAGGACTAGAAGAAATGACTGATAATGTTATTAATATCGTTGTTGCTGTTTTCCCCAGTGGATGCCCAGGTGGTCTTGCTAATACACAAAGGAAGAGCATTGCTTCTGCCAACTGCTTTGGCAAAGTGGCAGCTTTTCACCTCTAAAGCTCTCCCTGGGGGATAGCTGCTTTGCTCTGTGTCTTATCCATTCCCCAGCTATTTCCATTGCAATTAATTCACAGTGGTCTCCAAAGAAAAAGCATTTGGGTTTTGATCTCTGTCCCACCTCAGCTGCAAGCTGAGTAGAGGAGCTTAATAAGTCTTACATTTGCCATCAAAGCTCCAAAGCTGCTCCAGAAAGCAGATGTCTCATAGTTTCTTCCTTCCAGATCTGCTCCACTCCTCCATCACACAAGCTTTGTGCATCAACAATACAACTCCAGGATAACTGCTTTGCCCCTTAGAAGACCAGAAAAGAAAATCTTGCTGGGCTTCTCTGGATTACACTTATGTTGCCCACAAACAGAGGCTTTTCGGTTATTTCAGGTCTCATTCAATCCAGCTGAAGATGCTGCTGCAAGGACCTTTGCGATCAAGACACCTGTCCCCATCAATGCACCAAATGACCATCTTCTTTAGGAGATTTCCAATGTAAGCATTATCTTATGCCAAAATCCTCTGAGTTTAGGGGTTTTTTAACAAACACTTCACACTTGTCTGTGCAACAAATCTCTGGATAGCAACACTCCCTGTACTAGCACTAGCAAAACCTTGACCAATGGAATAATGATAGATAATAAAGGGTTAAAAAGTTTGCTAATAAAGAAGCCCATACCAGTGCTGGTGGCATTTCCCTGTTGGATAGTTCAGGAAGAGGCCTTCATTTTGAAACTAAATCTAATTGGAGTTTGTTTGGGATTCAGCTCTCCTACTGACTTAACAAGCTGCTGGAAAGTCTAATAAATATTGACATGATTCTTTTCCCTTTGGCAGGGCCTTGTGAGAACTCCACTTTGCAGCTCAATGATGCCTCCCTGTGTTGCCTGTGTCACAATATATGGAAGAGGGAAAAAACATGGTCAGCACCCACTTCTACATGGAAATTTAATGAGTGTGTTTCTAAATTTTCTCCAACCAGTTCAGCTGAAAGAGTCATGAACTTGCTTTCAAGCAAAGAGAGATTCAAGCCCCATTTCACAGTGGGCGTCTGGTAACTCCTTGGGTTTCATCCTCCCAAAAGATGGAGGACATTGTGTAAATTACAGTTATGAATTGCAATGGTTGCACTTCAGTTTGTGCCTACTGACTCAATATGCTTCCTATTTCATCAGAGCCCATCAGGATTAAAAGTTAAATTAACCCTGGCTACCACAGATGAGAAGACTACTTGCCTCTGGATGGGTTACAAGGAGTGGAAAGAGAGAACAGAGCAAGTGGGGAGACATGGGAGGAAGACAGCAGAGTTTGTTTTGAAGCTTAATTGAGTTTTGTTTGCTGATGGTTTGGAAGGTACAAAATACAGCAACAAATCCATAGATAAGAGTAAGTTTATACTTTCAGATAAACACTATTCAGTGTCACTTTAAAGGGGTGATAAAAATTCACAGAATAATAAGAAAGAAAAAGTAGAATGAAATTGGGTTGAGGGACAGCTTGGAAGAAAAACGGATGCTTTATAATCTTAGGTGATGATTTAAGGGGAACAAAAAGGATAATCATATACCATTTTACAAGTTCTTGGTAATTCCCCTCTTCTGCTTTCATATGTATTTTGAGCTACACTCTCATGTCACTTATTTCTTCACTTCTGTATCTGCCAATGTCTCACCCAGCCCCGTGCCACTGGTCCATGTAGAAGTGTCTTTAGGGTTGTAGCTGTGGGGCAAAAAAGTAACCGATTCCTTGGATACCACTGGAAGAGGATGGCGATGTGATCTGCATTTAAAAAATAACAGTTTTGTCCTCATGTATTGCCTTTCATCTGATTGCAAATGGCTATTGAAGGAGTTAGTGTCTTTGTACTTAGTTTGCCGATGGGGAAACTGCGTTAGTGGAATGGAGGATGCTTGGCCCACCACATCTGGGTCAGAAAAGGACTTAGACCTCAAGACTTTGTAGTTGTGAGATGACTTGCCTGCTCTTTCATGTGCCAAAGAGCCCAGCTTTGCAGCACAAAGTCCTTAGCATATGTCTAAACTTCCACCTACCAGAGTAGGACCAAGCAACACTGAATGAAGTGATGCTGCTGAATTTTCACAGGTTTTAGGTAAAATGTGAGCCCATTACATGATTAAGCACTGCTTCTTCTCCACAACATGTGTGAGGATGGTACAGACTCTGATGGCTGGAGAATGGACATAAAACTCTTCCCCATATCATGTCTTCCCACACCCCAAAAAGAGCAGCGCAGTTCCCACGTGATCCTTGCAATGTGGCCAGAGCAGCATGAAGCTCTTTGAGGGTAGAAAATCATCAATGGAGAAAAGTCATATACATATTTATCTCTAAATTTATGCAGCTATGCTGCTCACAGCGCAGCACAGAGCCTTTCTGAGGAGCGCTGGAGTTGCCTGAGGAGGTCGTGCAGCGCAGGCACAACCTCAGTCAGACGGTGCTTTGCTGCTGATTTGGACATGGTCTTGTTCTACAGGGACTTGTTCTACAGAGAAATAACTGCTAAAGGGCACATCAGTGGCACTTTGCTCCCTTGACACGTAGATGGTTTCAGTGAGTGTGCTTTAGCTTGGATAAGAGTGCCTATAACAAAGGACAGATACAAGTCACAATAAATGAAATTATAAAAATTAAATCTATAAAACATATATATTATATAAACAAAATTACAATAAATAAAATTATTTTCTGCCCCATGCCTGTCAGTGCTTAACAGGAATTTGGAAAATGCCCTTAATAATGTGCTTTAACTTTTGGTCAGCCTTGATGTAGTCAGGCAGTTTTCCTAGATGATCATTTTATGTCATTTCGAAGTGGAACTATTCTATTCTATTCTATTCTATTCTATTCTATTCTATTCCATTCCGTTCCGTTCCGTTCCGTTCCGTTCCATTCCATTCCATTCTATATTTTAGAAGATACAAATGGTAGAAGGCCAGTTACTGGAGTCATTTAACCTGGAACTGAAGAAAATAGTTTGGAAAGTACTCAAACACTAGCAGGAGAAAGGTTTAGATTAAGCTAATATTTCTTTTTCATCTTTTTATCACTTTTACTTTTTTTCCTGTCCCTCTGTGTTTATGACGCATCATCAAGGCACTTAGCATGCTGCAGGCGCGAGCATGTAATTTTGCTTTTCAACTGGGCATGTGCAAGCAAAACTCAACGCAAAAGAAATCCACGCAGCTGCCTTAGAGAGGCCTGACTATTCAGGGATAAACCCAAGCTGTTCTCCCTGTACTTCATACCGCCAGCTGCACAACAGCTCTGATGTCACAGCAATAAAGTCCAACAGAGACAGCATGTTTCTAAGTTGAGGGACTCATGACTACATGGTTTCTGCCAGGCATTGACTTGTGCCCATTCACACTGGAGTGTGAAGGGGGGGATGATAGAAGTTTACCCTTTCAGCAGAAGGTATCTTTTTGGAGGGTGCTTGTACGTTATTCCCAAACCAGTGGACATAACGCTGGGTATGGCACTGAAAAGCAGCTTGTGTTTTTAAACTGTAGCCACAGTCACTGGTACGCTGTTGGTCTGGGCACCCAAAAGCTTGTGTAGTACTTTCTGACACCCCCACTCTTACCTAGCAAGTAGCATTAAAAACAAACACAAAAATGCCATTTAGGTCCTTCTGGGATGTCTGGCTTAGAAATTTTATTTTAAAAATAAAATGTTCCTACATCCAATTTTACTGTTTATATGTTGTGGGTTTATTTGGTTTGGTTTTTTGGTTTTGGTTTTTGGGTTGGTTTTTTTTGTTGTTTTGTTTGGTTTTTTTTTTTTGTTTGTTTGGTTTTTTATAAAAGCAATGTAAATTCTTTTGACAGAAGGAAAATCGACTTCACTCTCAAATTTCCTCGTTGATATTCAAATAGTACTTAGGTAACAGAGGCAGGTACTTGTCACACAGGTTGCCCACAGTTATTCTGTGGGCAAAATGAGGAGAAAAATTCAATCCAGAGGGGGTTTTTTTATTACATAAGGGTAGAAGCCCATGTCTTCAAAGAGTTCAGAGATTAGAGGGACAATAAAGGGAAGCAATTTAATACTCAAAAGTGCCTGCAAGCAGTACACCTTGCAAAGTTACATTGTACTGTCATTTATTTGCAACCATTTGGCCCTTTTATAACAAACTGTCAAGTTTTTTGTGTTTTGATCTCATAAGTCATGGCCTTTGGTCATGAGTTTCCAGCTGACAAGGTGCTTGTGATAAGCCAGCCACCCAGCCCAGCGCTACTTGCACGTGCACGCGAACAGAATAGCCTCTCCTGTCCATGGATGGGGTAGGATACGGTGGATAATTTCCCATCCTCCCTTGAAGTACTTGGTCTTGATCATCCGGTTGCGGTTGGACTTGATGATCGCGGTTGGACTTGATGATCTTAAAGGTCTTTTCCAACCTAGATGATTCTATGATTCTATCCTTGAACATTTCCAGAATATGCAGGAGGTGGCCAGGCAGAAGGGGCTCTACGATCAGCTGACTGCTGAAACAGTAGTGCTAAATAAAATGACCGGTGAAAAGCTCAGCACTTTTTATCCTCTTCTCCCCACTTAAAGAGGGGACACACTGAAATTCCCATTCCTGACTACACTGCCACTCCTCCCTGCCTCGCTCACTAGCTATAGCTAGCAGGACTCACCACTCTTCTCCTCACTACAGTAATTCCCAGCCTAGCAAGTCTCCGTGTCTTTTTTCCACGCTGAGGAGTGCTCAGAAAAACTGATGGTGAAAGCTGGAGTCAGAGGGTACTTTCCATTCTGCCCTGTATGCCAGAAAAAATTGAGATCCCTGTGATGGACCACCTGGTTTAATGTGAGTGTGAGGCATTTTGTTTTTCAAGTCTATGAAGTTAAGAGCTATTAAAAGGCAGCTGCTTATTGACAAGCTATCAAATAAATTTGGAATGCATCCTGCTGTGTAGCCATCTGATGAAGCCGAATGGGAAAGCTAATGACCCTAGCGATATTCTTGCTATAAAACATGGCCTTTATTTCAGCACTTGAGGTTTATTCCTTAGTGGGGTAAGGAAGGCAAATGTAACGCGTCCCATTTTCCTCCAACACAGAATTTCATGTGTTCATATTGGTTACAAACCACCCAGACAACTTGCTCTTTATAGCCTGCCATGCATTCCTCTTGCAAGCTTGAGAGAAAAACTGAGCTAGCAGTCTGTAGCAAGCAAACCAGCTTATGATTTCCTTGAATTTCTGTTATTTGGAGTTATTCCTCAAACATGGAGTGGGACATCATTTGGGGTATATCAGTTAATTAGCTCAGCCAGTTTTTTCCCGCTGAGAAGCTGACCCAGTTGTTATAAATAATTCAGAGCCTTTTCATGCTCTGTGTGCTGCAGTGGTATAACTATCTGTAGAGTTTTGCTGATAGTGACATCTCTTACAGTCATGTGACCAGCTGGGATAAAATCAGAGATTTATTTTGATTAGCATGGCAGTTTACATGGCATTGCTTGTGTCCTCTAATTGGGTGAGAATAACTGAGAACATGATTTCCAATAGCAAAAATGCATTTGGAAATAATCTCCCTGGCAGAGACTATTTTTTTCTCCTTCTTTGTCTGTATAGCACCCAACACAATAGCAGCCTAGTCCCTGACCATGCCTTCAGTGCTAGCAAAATTCAAATAGTAATTTCAAACTGAAATACACCCAAGTGCAGAGGGTAATTTGCTGTTTAAACTCTCAGAGTGAGGGATGTAACCCATTTGTTCTTGCAATGGGATACATTACACGTACTGCAAACCTTCTTCACTATTTGCTGAAGTATTGGCTGTTTTCTTTAACGTTGCTGCACAAGGTAAGAAGCAAATACAATGAAGGCATTAGGCACATTTTACTCATAGACATCTAACTTAAGCTGACAGAAAGAACAAACACTCCTGTACATGTAACCATTAATCTGTCTCCAATCCCATATACACAGTCAATAATAATGGCACTTACTGCCATACATTTCTGATTTCAGAAGTCAGCTCAGTGAAAGACCAAGAAACCACACTCTCCATGTAAAATGACTCAACAAATGGCCTTATTTTTGTTTTGGTTAAATAACTGAGCAGCTGATGAGAAGGCCCCAGTGGCAGTGGAAGAGATGTCAAACATGGAAGGGAGATTTTTGGGAAAGGTCCTTTCTGGGAAGTGGAAAGAAAGACACAGGAATGATAAAATCCAAAACCTTTATCAGTTGAAAATTCCACTCATCCTTCTTAGGACCACCAACTCTCATGTTGCCTCAAATACACTCCAGCTTCCCTCATTCACATGAACTTCTCCTTAGACCTACTTCTTGTGCCAGTATGCATACGTTACTGTGCATCCTTGGGATGACAATAATCAAAGTTTACATCCGTGTCTGGGTACAAAAGAGTAACGGTGAAGGGCAGGCTCATTAGACTCTGTCAAACACCATGGTCTGAAGGAAACCACTGTCTCAACAAGTCCCCAAGCCATTTGCATACAGAATCTGGGAGGCTTTATACCAGGGAAGGAATATTACATCCAAAACATGCCTTACTTCTGATGCATTTTTCCCTAAGTATCTATTACCAGCCATAGTAAGGGATAGGACAACTGTGTACCCCATATGGCCATCCCAACGTCTTATATTCTCACATGACACAAAGTCAAGTTGGTGCTGAATTAAGTGGTATTTCAGCCTCTGTAAAATTAATCTCAGTTTGCTATGGCCATCCAAGAAGACTTTTGGGACCTTCCCTATTTCTCACCTTACAATCCTCCTACAGCCAGCTGGAGACCACTCCCCAGGTCAGTAGAGACTGGGGAGAGATTACTGATTTCCCTAAGTAGTTCTGCATGTTTAAATCAAATACAAAAGCACACTGACTGTGATGATAAAGGGAGCTTAGATTTAGACACCTAAAATCAGGTGACATGTGTTATCCTTAATCTAATATAAGAAATAAAGTGAAAGAGGTATTTTTCAGAGATGAAGACATCCAACCTTTAATATATTTCTTTAGTATCCTACAAATCTAAACTGATTTTTAATGACTAATTATATTCTTTTTAATGATTAGTTTTATTCCCTTTGTTTAAAATAAAGAACATTATGTGTCTTCTGGCCAGATATATCACTAGAGAAATAGAAAATAAAAGAGGTTAAGAACCAAAGTGCTCTTTAAAACCTGGTCTTTTGGGTAATAAGATGAACTGAAATCTTTCCCTACCTATTGACCCTTCTGTGTCACATCTAAAATGAAATGCAGAAGCTTCCCTGTAAAAGTCCTGCTTTGGGCTAATTTAGGATTCCACTTCGTGGGAACTGAGTGTCTGTTTTGACTTCACTGCAAGCCAGTCAAACACAAGTCAGCTCTTTTCTGGGTTCCCCCCATGTTACCATCGCTAAGCCCAAGTTAATAAGCCTGAGAGGCTCATTTCTCCTGGGTAACACTGAAGGGCTACAAAGGTGAGCGCAGGCTCCAACCGGTGTCTGCACTACGTCAGTGGCCATCTCATCCCTGGAGGTAACAGGGGCTGAAAAAGGCTCTGTCATTCCCTGTTTGAATGCTGCGCTCCAGGTTGCACTGCTTAGTATCCCAGCAGCAAATCTCAGTGCTGTAAATATGTGCAGCCCCACGCTTGGCTTTTATCTCCGAGCAGGCATCTGCAGAACAGCAGCCCCTCAAGGAAGAGCATTTTCTAACATCCATCGCTGGAGACTGACTTTTGCCATGAAGAAGGCACTCTACAGCCCCTCCTGGTCATCGGGGGAGAGTTTTGTGTCTCTGCTTTGTGACGGTTCCAGCTGTAACGACTTTGCGTGCCTTAGTGCCAAGGGCTGTAGCTAAAACCATGTCCTGCATGCATCTAAATTAGTAACCATATTTTTTCTGATGAGGCAACATCTCTGCAAGTGAATTAGGGAAGGCTGAGAGCATTTTGCAGCACTGAGGCCAGCAATGACCTGCATTTATACAGTGAAACTCTTTTAGTCTGATGTTGCATCCAGATTGCCTACTGGGAATGGTTTTCGGGCTGTGCCAGCTATCAGCCAGCTTCCAGAAATTGTAAGGACAGTGTCCAGGCTAAAACCATACCAGAGATCATTGCATAAATGTTTATCATAAAATTCCAGTGCCCATCAACCTTTCCTTACGCTGTTTTATGTCCTAGTATCGCGGTAGTCCACTTACAGCCTCTCTGTATAAGGACCTGCACTCCAGACAACCTAGTAGCAGGTGACCTGTAACATTCGACAATTGTTTGAAAATAGATGTTACGGTAGTTGCAACAGCAAGCTGAGTTGGCGTGCACAAGGGCTGGTGCCCCTGCCTGTGAATATTGCAAAACTCTGGACTCCAAGAGTGCCTGCTGACTATAAACTCTGCTGTGCAATTGCAGAATTTCTAAGGAGTGAGTGACATGATTTTCTTTCATAGATCTTTCATATACTGGGTGTTGCCTTCATAAAACACTCCTTTTTCCATGTAGAATATTAAGTGATCAAAGCACCTCAAAGCAAATGGATTTGCAAGTACACCTGGTATTTTTCTATGCTATTAACGTGCTGAAAGCCCTTTCTGTCATCAGTTTTGTTATAGCTGATAGGAATTAAAGCTATACAGAATCAAACTTTGAAAGATTGTGACTGTTTATTTAATTTCATTTCATTTTTTCCCACAAACTTTTGTTCTAGAAACTCTCACAGTGATAATTGTTAAATACAGAAAATATATAATAATAATTCTGCTTTCTCCTGTGTCTTGAGCTTTATATAGCACAATATTATGAATATTCTCTGTGATTATTTTTTTTTGAAGATGATGGAAACATGAAGTTTTCTTAACAAAGCACAAAGAGTCACGCATTGTTATTTTCAACCTTTACAGGGAGATGGAGCAAATAGCCCACCCGCTCAGAAGGAAATAACAATACTTCTTATTAAACATAATTGTTTCCATGGGATTGTAGGACTGAGAGTATAGAGACAATAAAGTTCCTAGCCAAAACGTCACTTCATCTTCTTGCTTTATAATCGCCCATTGTACAGCTGTTTCGCTCACAATGCGGGTGGCAGATCTCTATAATAGGGCTTTAGAATCTCTAAATTTGCTAATGAAAAGTATTTAATCCCTGCTCGCCAAGACAAATCTTTAATTGGTAAGACTGGTGGTGCTGCTGCATTGAAAGCATTGTGTAAGAAGCTGGGCTCCGCTCGCACGCGTTCGGACACCATGGTTACCAGCAATGCTATGCACGGGGGTGGGGAGCGCAAATCCTGAGCTCTCATCACCACCAGAGCTGATTTGTACCCTTGCTTCCATCTCCTCGGTGAAGCAATTAATAAAACACCAACAGAGCCCTACGAAATGGAGCCAGTTCACTCCTAATTCAGAGACTCATCATTACATATGCCGTCTCCTGCCCTCTCTTCTGCTGCCTTAGTCACACCACAGAAAGGAGATAGGATGCTTACATCATGCTGGAAGTTAACAATCCTGCCTGTGAAATGGTAGTTATCATGTGTTAGATTAGAAGGATCATGGCTTTCCAGCAGCAGGATGAATTGAAAGGTGTAAGTTTTCCACTGAGCTCTTCATTGAGGAAAACCAAGGAAACAGAGGATCTGTAGATTTGAACCTAGTGTGGTTTCTTTCTGAGAGGTGGTGTTCATCTTACACCCTACATCTAGGGCTTTCTTCGGTTCATGAAAGGATGTCCAGAGGAGGGGGAAGAAATCTTCAACTTACACCTCCGTGAGCTGTTGTTTCCTTCTCACCCCTCAAAGAGGTCAATTGACTGGTGGTAACTGGATGCTGCCAGGACTCACAGCTGAAAATAAACAGATCCTTGTGAACTCTGGGTAGGAAGCTGCTGCTAACCTGCCAACCCTGATGCCAAAGACAACATCTCACTGCCAGAACTGGCAGCGTAGACAAGCATACGCTGAACTCACATGTCAATGGGCTTGTGGGCTAATTCTCACCAAATTTGGGATCTCACCTCAGAACTCTGTGAGAAGCAGTCTCTTAGGCTTCCTTTTCTACTGAGTTCTATAATAGCCCAGCACCCAAGCCCAGACATACATCTCCAGTTTTAATTTTTTCTTCATGTCAATCACTACATATAACATAAATATCTCTTTGCATTGTGTTTCAGGATTAAAAGCATCAGTGAGGAGTAGGACCTCAAAATGAGACATGGAGAATGGAAGAGATGTCTCTCTTTGCTCTAAATACAAGAGTCTATTTCAGCATAAGATGAATTGCAGTCCCTTCAAGTCTATGGACTAGATTGTCTTGATTATAATGGGAGCCTGGGTAACTTAATCCAAATGGAGACATTTGCTTTACAGACACCTAAAAACAGGGGAGCTAAATCCCACCTCCCGTGTCTTCACTGCCAGAAAAAATGTATTAATTCTTTACAAGTGACTCCCTCTCATGACATCCTTGTAGTCCCCCTGTGTTACCTGCCTCTTCTTCCAAAAGACAACATAAACTCTCCTTTTTTTCCTGAGTTCCAGCCAAAGCTCTCTGTTCAGCTAAGCCAGTCTACCTCCTCACCTCATCTTTCAACACATGGGGACAGCCTGCTCCTGCACCTTTAAGATTTCCTTCTTGAAGAATGTCCAGCCTTCCTGCAGTACTTTGTCCTTTGGGACTGCCTCCCAAGGGACTCTGTCAACCAGCCTCCTAAACAGATCAAAGTCTGCCCTCCAGAAGTCCAAGGTGCTGGTTCTGCTGACTCCTTTCCTTCTCCAAGAAATGAAAACTCTATCGTTTCATGATCGCTATAGCCAAGACGGCCTCAAACCATCACATCGCCCACAAGTCCTTCTCAGTTCCCAAACAACAGGTCCAGTGGGGTGCCTTCCCTAGTTGGCTCACTCAACAGCCGTGTCAGGAAGTTTTCTTCCACACACACCAGGAACCTCCTAGACTGTTTCCNCTTCCAGCTCCTCCTGTTTGTTGCCCATGTTGTGTGCATTGCTGTAGATGCACTTCAGGTGTAGATGAACTTCAGTTGCGCTACTGATCCCACCACTTTTTTGAGGGGAGAAGCCCTAATTCCTACCTGGCCATTCTCAGGCACTTCTCTGGGTTATAACCCATGAATAACCTTTGTGTCTTTGCTGTTGCATGGCTCTCCATCTCCTACCTCCACTGAGATGGCAAATTGAAAGACCTTGCTAGAACACCATCCCTCAAACCGTGACATGCCACCCCCAGGTTTATTTCTAGCGAGCCTGGTTTTACCCCCTTCCCCCATCATACAGATGACCGTGCAGTTAAACCCAGTTTTACATAATCTTGATGAAATGTAAAAACAAGGTGATAAAAATACAATTGATTCAGGAAAGTTATGCTGGATTGACTAGCTAGGAATAATCAGTGTGCTATGTTTAGAGACGCATAGATATAGATGCAGCTATGTTCATTCCCTCACTAAAAATGATCAAGTGGAAAATAAGGCACATTTACTCTTCTATCACAGATAATATTTTCTTTTTTTTCCTTCAGAGCTCAAGACAGTATTACTGTGAATAAACTGGGAATGATAAAAAGTCCCTTTCACTCTCTGATTACTCTTTACTGACACTGCATCTAATATAAAAATAGCCCATAGCCTTTATAAAATTTAACAAAGTGCAGATTTTTGACAGCAATCATTTCTGAATTTAGTAATATTTTCTTTTATTTACAGTCAGGAGTGAAACAAGCCAGAAAAAAAAACAAAACCAAAACCAAAAACAAACAAAAAACAAACAAACCAAACCAAACCAAAACACAACAACAAAAACTCCCCACACCACCAGTCTCTTTTATAAAACCCACAAGTTTCACTGCAATAAAATTAAATGATGCAGATTTGACACAGGAGCAAAAGATGTGATAACAATATGTGTGCATTTTTTGGGATGGGGGGAAATGAGAGAATGAACTAATTGCATTTTTATCTTAAAAAGAAGTTAATAAATTACCATTTCAAAGTTGGATTTACATATTCCATCACTTTGCAAAGATTAGCTTTTTCTTTGATAGTTTTTTCTTTTTCATTTTATTATTCTGTCTTTTGGATGAGATACTCAAACACACACACACACAAAATATTCCAAAGCCCATTCCTTTCCAGTCATTAAAAGATCCTGTGGCACTTTCCACAAGAGCTGAAAGTGTTTTAAACGTCAGTGTCCTGGCAAAAGTCCAACTTGGGTAATTACATTCCATCCTGCCTCAAAGAAATCCTTTCCTCAAGCTATAATTTCATTCGGAGACATTGTTCCACACTTCTCTGCCTGGAAACGATTGCTCCGTGATCTCAGCTGCCACATTGCAGAAAGGAAATAGCTGCGTTTTAGTGCAAGTAAGTGTTTTCTACAGACTCACTGTCGTTCAGACTTCCACGCTGTGCACCTGAGTCCGATACACGCTATACAAGCTGCCTACTCCTGGTATGCACCTGGGTGAAGCCCTCAATATGCTCTATACAGTTGGCTTCTGTAGTAAGTACTCAGAATATTACTCTACAGTTCACAAAACAGCAACTGCAGTCATTTGTTGTTTGCTGTAGATGGGCACCTTATGGTTGCCACAGTTTATAGAAAGAAAGTTAGAGGTAAATAGAGTTGACAGATTGTATCACTAATTTCCTTTCTGATAAAACATAATGAATGATTCAGAAATGCAAAATGGCCAAAAAGGCTTCAGAGAAAAATGTTTTCCTATAAAAACAAAGTGCATCATGATATTATCTTTGATATGACAAGATCTGAGTCCTCTTCACATTGATCATGGTAAGAGGAGATCTCCAAGTGACTTTTCAGATTGTCTCCACGGAATTCAAGGTGGAGGTTATGTTCATCATCTGCATAATTTATTCTCTCATTAAGTGGGAGCATCTTGTCTAATTGTAGGCAATTAAAAGATCTATATCTAATCTCAAGTGGGTTTCAAGATCTACTCTGCCATCAATGGAGAGCAAGAATCCTATAGTTAAACCACCCCTTCGTTAAGATGGGTGTGTAAGAATACGCTGTCCAATCTTTGAAGTTACTATAGACAAGTTATGCAAGATGTTGGACTCCTCATTGCTGATGTTGAGTGAGATGAGAGCTGTACCCAGAATGGAGAAAATTTGAACATGAATCAAAACACAGGGTGTTAAAATGAAAAAAGAGCCTTCTGTAGCACAGCATGAGTAAACGGTGAAAGCTGTCTGCCACCCTGAAGACATAAAACCGCACAGGAGTACAGCCCTGCTCTCTCCAGGTGGCTGAATCATAGAACATTTTTATGAGTCTACTTAAGGGAAATGGTCTACTGATTCAGAAACAAAGCTTGTACCCTCTGATGCCTAGGTCCTACAGACATCTTGGCAGAACACCTCTGGCTATGTCAATCCTCAGCTTCCAGCAGTTTCAATAGGGGACTGAGGTACTCACAGGCAAAGGGATTCAGCATCTAAAGCAACATATAGAAATGGAAAGAGAGATTTTCACAGTCTTCAACAGGTGCTGCATCAGGACCCAACTCAGCTTTATATCTTAAGAGGGATTTTTCCTTTTTCTGGATGGAACTATGCCAGGAGAATTAAACTCCAACTTTGCCAGTTCCGAAAGAAATTATGTCCTTGACTTGATGTCACTATTTTCTTTCCTCCTAATTAAACAGAAAACTCAGCACAGGAGTAAGAATGAGAGAGAGAGAGAGCAAGAGGGAGAGAGAAAAGAATTAAGGAGAAGCTGACCGGAAAAGCCAAACAGTTCAAGTCTTTTAATTTAGTATTTAAAAGCTTTTCTGTGAGTCTGCTTCTCAGAGATATGGCTGTTAAAGAAAATGGATTTTCCTACTTCCATCCAACCACAATATATGTACATATTTATACACACCCACAAGCGTGCACAGACAAATGTACAGAGAGGAGGAGGAGAAAATTTTATGCTGAAAAAGATGTTGAAGTTGTATCAAAAGAATAAGACGCAGAAAGAATCTTTTCTGAGAAAATCCATTTTGTGTATCCATGACTAATCCCTGCAGAACACGCATACACACACACATACACACACACGCATACACACACACACGCATACACACGCACAGACACAGAGACACACAAACAGAAAGGTAAAGTATGAAACAACATAGCTATACTTAAAAACTTATTCAGCTTTTGGCATATATACTCAAGACTGCAACTAACTCCTCCAGGCTGTAAGTTGTCCATCCTTTTTTAAGTATGTTTTTAAATAATGTATTTTACCATTCTGTTAGGAAAATAAATAAATTATCATGGAAACCCCACCAAAAGCCAACACAGGCATCTTGTGGACGGGGAGCGAGCTAAAAGACCAGACCAAGCTAGAGTGGGGAAATAGTAGATGTTTATTCGATATTCATGGTGCCATTTGTAGCTTGAATCTACATACAGCCTTAGGACCTACTGCTGTGGAAAGCATCATTGAAGGAAGGAGACGTGCTCAAGGGACAAAGAGTGGGGACATGTCAGGAGGAGACAAATTTGGGAGTAATCAGTTGGCTGAGCTTCAGATGCTCAGGCCATAAATGTGTTCTCCAAGGGATCCCAGAGTCATTTGGCAGTCCCTCCAGCCCATGCAATCTCATGAAGGTCCTCCTTGTCATTAATACAAATTTCATTGGTCAAACCCAGCCAGAGAATCAAATAGTCTGGGTTGTAAAGGATTTCTGGAGGTGTCTGATGCAACCTGTCATGTGAAGTAAGGCCAGCCTCAAAGTTGTATACAGCTCACGTCCCTCCTTGGTTCATCTTGGTTCCATGAGAAGAACTAAATGGAGGCAGGAGGGAATAATCTCTCCCTTTGCCCTAAGGCATTGGGCGAGTTAATACAGCTGCTTGACTGCGACTTCTCCAGCAGTAAACACGTACTTTCACACATCAATGTACACACACAGACATAAGTTCATACGTCTTCTGAGGACAGATGGACACATATGCACAAATGAATGAATAAACAAATGTGATGCACATTCACTTGTCCTAATACACACCAACAGAATAATTCCGTTTCCTACAGTTTGGTTCTCTGTACAAAAGAAACATAGTGCCCAGATCAGAAAAAGACTGTGGGACTGGATGAGGGCCAGGGTCACCAGCAGATCAAAATCCTGTGGCCTGATCAGGCTTACATCAGTATGCTGGTGAAGGCAGCGCTGAGCGTGATGGGGCCGTACAATGCTGTCACTGCAATTGTTCACACACATGGCGAAAGGTCTCTGCCCAGTTTTTCACCATTGGCAAAATATCACTCAGCTGTGGTCATGTTTCTCCTCCTCTGGGAGGGATTGGCCCATAAATCCGTGTTTTGTCACCTCATCTAAACAGCACGATTTCCAGAAGAATGGAAAAACAGAGAGTAAAAAAATACAGCACCTTCAGGAAAGAGGCACAACAAGATCTGGAAAATCTGGGGTTTTTTTCAGAGAGGTCTGAAAATGTAGGTCACCTATTGCTGGGCTTGTATGGCTTCCATCCCAGACCTTTTTTTGATCATTTTTTAGCTAGCCCCTTTCTTTCTCCTTTTAGCTCTTGCTTTTTCAAGCTCCAGCCCGCCTCTTCGCAGCCAGCTGTGTATATGAAATGACTTTGGGACATGCTGGCAGGGAGTAGGTTTAAAAATAAACATGGTGATATTCACCAGGAAGACACTGCAGGCTGCAGATTCCTTTCTGGGTGATAAAGATTTAATTATTGCATGCTGGCCCTCCTTACCATCTTCCCAGCTGTAGCAGGTGCCTGAGTTTCATCTTTCTTCCAGCTTTTTCTCAAGGTAATTAAATCTTTATCCTGGAGATAGGTATATGCAGGTATGTGAGTCTCTTCCTGCTTTAAAGGGAGATATTTTTATTTTTTATTAACTCTACTAATCAGCACAGGAATTATACATAAACTAAGCTAGGGAGGCTACAGGGAATTCAAGGTTTTACATGGTACTGTGTTTGCCTGTAAAATAATCCCATTCTGGGGAAACCTGCTATGGTTTTGATTTTAAGCATAGGTTGTGTTCATTTTGTGATCCTGATAGCTTTATTCCACCCAACCCTGGGATTTATTTCTAATCCTGAGCAAAAGGATTTTTCATGGGAGAGAAAGAGGCTGCAGCAATGAGTACAAAGTTCCAGCCAGAGCGGAATTTCTCTTCAGGCTCATTAAGCGACTCGGGGCATGACCCTCCATGGTACATTTTATAATGGATCTCAAGTCACTTTGATCACAGTGTGATCAGATGCTCCTAAAGTCTCTCTGTACTTCCTCTCACCAGACATTGCACTACATGGTTTGTGAAGAAACATTGTATAGAAAACAATGCCATTAAGACATCTTGACTCCAGAAATGTGAATTTCACACGTAACACTTCAAAGATACTAAAAGTGAATCTTTCTAGATTCTCTGATGGTGAATGGCTGGACAAAAATTGTTGGGAGAGTCACGCTGAGAAATTCAGGGCAAAGACTGAGGTTGGGATTTGAGTATTGTATTAGCTTAACCACACACTGCCCTCTTTATATATGTGCATTGTTCACCCAAGGAACGACTTGATACAGGATGCCATTGCAAAAGATATATGGGTTTAAGGGGAGACTGAATATACGTATGAAAGAAAAAAAAAATTTGAAGTAGTACATACATAACAGAAATCACACTCGATCCAGAAAGACCATGAGACACAAATTACTATTCCCTCAGAGGAAACAGCATATGAGCTTACGCTCTTCTGATGCTGTCAGAGATAAAAGAATGGGCTAAAATGATCTTTGATTTTACTCCATATGCCCATTCTTGTGTGCCAGTGCAAACTCTGCTATTAATGGAAATAAAGCAACCAACCTTATATTATTTTGCCTGCATGAGAAAATAGAGGTGGACTGATTTTTGACTGGTCATTAGACATACCTCCAACCCCAGTATTTTATCTTTGTGCTTTGGAAATCCATGTTCACATCTTTAAGGCATGCAACAAATGAAGGCAAACGCCTCTTACTTCTTCCCTACTGTCCCATGCCTGGGAGAAGAAGTCATTGGGGGGG